>JAZHYW010011027.1:0-30367 GCA_037355805.1 Ixodes ricinus | reverse complement strand
GCGTATTGCTGCCATTGATCTTTCGCGGACCCTTTGCAGGGATTAGCAGAGATGATGAGGACCTTGCTCATATGTGAGGGGAAGGGAAAGTATGGGTTAATTATGTAGATAGTGATTTAATAATTGGTTAAAATTAAGGGCTAGTGCAAAGTTCACTTTATTGACTTCTACCACAATTATTGATATATACAAATGAAAACGTGACCCCAAAATTGGAACGCTTCTTCTGAATCTGAGAAAAGACTACCTTTGATTTCGAGCCCGACTGATGAGGGTGGACTTCGCGGACCCCTAGAATGCCTTCGTGATCCCTTATTTGAGAACCACTGGCCTAGACGTTTTATTGTCAAACACTTAATTGAATCGTCATCGGAATCGTCCCGCCCAGAACATCTTTATATCCGCATACAGTGAGACCACTTCACAACGCAACCGCCAGAGGCAGGGACCGTATAATGGTATTTACACTCCTATGGATCCGCTCAGCCAATCCGCCCAGCTTTTGCCGTTGGGGCGCAACGCTGGGCGGAAAACGCGCGCAGCCGTATAGGTCCGGATCTATTTCTGCCGCCGAACGAGGCGTTTCGCTGACCGAGGCGATTCTGCGCCGCGCGGCGCTGCCTACGCGATGAGTAGGCGTTCTTCCGGGAGCAGCAACGTCCGGGAGACAGTCAAGGTTGGAGCCTCACGCTCGTCATATTTGACGGACAGCATGAGAACAGCGAGCCGCGCTGCTGCTGCCGCCGCCGCCGAAGAAATAGATGCAAACGCAAACCCGTCACGCGCGACCGCCGGGAGCGCGGATCCGTCCCGCGGCAGCGGATTTCTTTTAGGGCAAACGCACCACGACGTGCAGCGTTCAACCACCGGTTCGCCTCCCATACGACTCCATGTAATTACATCGCCCAAATGGTGCTGGTGAAAACACCGTTATAATGCAATTTCTAAAACAAGCGCTAAAAAAAAAATTAAAAAGCGGCATTTGGGGGCAAGGAGATTGCTCAAGAACGAGGGGGAAAAGAGAGAGGCGACACTCCAATGATCACGCAAGAGTGACTAACACAACCTCCTTTTCTTACACGCTGCGCGCAAAACAAAGGCTGGATAGTTCTTAGTTTCGCTTCTTGCAGTTTGCTAACTTGCTCCACGCCGTCTGTTTGGACTGCGTGTAAGCAACAAACAAAAATAACCTCTTTTTTCTCTTTTTTTTGTGTGTGCACGCGCTTGCGAAGGAGAGAAGGGAGGGAGCAAGGAGTAAGGGTGTGAAGGGCTGGCATGGCGCAACACTTGCATGGCACATCGCGTCCTTCTCCTCCTCCTTCACCTTAAGAGTTTTCAGGGCTTCATGGGATGCGCGGCAGCAGAGGGCAGTGTTGCCAACCGTAGGGTACTTTACCCCACTGTAGGGTATTTAGGAGCTTCTGTGTATACACATTGTAGGGTTGTAGGGCCGCCCTGGCCATTTCCGCCAAAGTAGGGTATTTTCAGACGGGTTTCTTCAACAGCGAGCATAATACAACCAACAAAGACATAGTGAAAAAAAAAAAACTGGTGCAAGTTTTGCGTAGTTTTGCAACCTGTGTGCTGCCACACCACGACATCATGCAAAACGAAGTATCCAAGTTGCAAGACTTGCTAACAGAGAGCACCACACAATTGGGGATGAGAGTATTGGAGAGCTGGTGGACATGTGTGAGGGAGGAGTGGAGTGAAGAGGTGGGCTGGACAGAAGAGGTATCTTCCTGTGTGGACTTGTTTCCCCAATTTTTCTCCGATGACTCAGTCGATCCGACGGTCCTTGTTACACTCATGAAACACGTGGCATCGCGGGCGAAACTAATTTCGGAGGCCCCACCAGAACTGGCAACACACCAGCTCAACTGGAATTTTCGTTGATGTAAGGTGCATGCCTCCAACAACTATGCTGAACTACCACTCGTCCTGCAGCATCCTTGTTGGTGGCGCGCGTTGTACTAACTTGTTCCTTACCACACCCATAGACCGCCGATCACCGATGATCGACGAGTACGGAGACCGTATTTCAAAGCTCCTGAGTTTCCGGCATGTTGTGGCCTGTAGGCTGTTTGAAGACTCTAATTTCAGTTTCTAATTTTTGTAGCTCGTCTTTGGACACAAATCACCAGGAAAACCTACACTCGTGCGTGGGAGAGCTCACATTAATTAATCATTTTGTTGTGCATCTTTCCTAAATATTTGGCTAAAGCTTGGTCAAACGAAAAGACAGATTAGTTATGCTGTTAATTCATAACAGAGCTTAGTTTGCCAGAATATGGCGACATTGTTACCCACTATAGATGACCGGGTTACTTCTTCCTGTTACTTCTTAGTCTGGTCCTTCGTCTCTTGCGCTGTTTTTGATCCTGAAGTATGTCGTACCAACTCGCCAGGCCCAACTTGACCACTTTGCCAGTGAAAGGCTGGATCGTTATGTGCACTACGCAGTAGTGATGACCCCAATGCCAGTACGATGCTCATCTAGATCAAAACGGGCAAGGTGAGAATGAACCCAAGAGATCTCTAAGTTCTGCAGCGCGAGCTTTCGCTCCACGTGCCCGAGCTGGTGTGCTCGAGTCTGTCTAACCTCCGATCCTTCGTTGGTCTGTGTCATTAGTTTTTGTGTTTGAAAGTACTGGGAGAAGACAAAACAGTCAGTTGGCACGATGTGCGTTGCCCCACCTGCTGGAAAGTAGTTACAAAAAATAACTAATCATCCCCATCAACTGAACGGATCTAGATTATTTACCCAGTGATAACCACAGTTTCTGGGGGAGAAAGGAATTTATGCAGCAAGCATGCGGCCTGAAAAAGTTTAAAGGTAGGTGGCGGAAGCGTCGTTCGATAAAAAGAAAGATGCAGCTGTATTAGTTTACTGTCTTATCTCTACATAAAAAAGTATTGAACAAGTCTGAAAATGTGCTATAAATTGTTAATTAGGTTTTATTTCAGAAAAGCTAATAAACAGAGTGCACTTTGAAGAAACTATTCTGTTTGCCTAAAGTACCGTGGTCTAAAGGTTTAAAGAGAACGTTGAGTTTGTCCCTGTGAAAATAACTCATCGAGATGTTGGCTGACACCTAGGAACTGTAGAATCGATTGGATACCTTTACACTTATTTTTCCTCAACACCACATGGTTTCGGTTGAATGTTTCAGACGGGGGACGTTGTGAAGATTTCAATTGCAGCAAATGTTCTGCTTGATATGTGTGATATTACGTTCTTGCTGTGAACTGTGCCGTGCTTCGTCGCTACCCGTCGTTATTGCAAGAGAACTTCTGTTCAGGTCACAGAAGCACCTTAAGTTACAATGCCCCCAGGATTTTTCCAGCGACAGGTACCTAGCAGCTGAGTGATCAGGAGGACCCGGGTGATTCTTTTGACTGTCACAGCTATCTGTCGGCGCGCAGCTCCACAGCCGTGAGATTTTGGGGGTTCCATGCTGCAGCTCAGAATAATCGTTACATACTGGCTCTGGTAAAGAAAAATAAGCGAAACAAGCATATTCGCTAAAATGTCGCCTGCTCATGATATGGACTCAATAAAGGATGTTACCCATCACACGTGTCAAAGAACTACAAGGCTCCCGGCAGCATTTAAATTGTCTCAGAACATGACTGTGCAGCACACAGTATCAGCCGGTGTCAACAAAATTATGTGAGCCTCATTGTAGGTAGGAAGCGTTTTTTACTTCCTTGAGCCGATCAGTCCCGCTTCCCTCTCTGCAGCCTTCGCTTGTATTTCAGCTGCCCTTTGTGCGCCACAGCTTGAACCCTTTCAGAGTTTTCTTTGTGGTGCAGAGCAGCCAATCTGGTTCTGAAGTAGAAATATTGTCCGTAGTGAAAAGCATTTATAGGGGACCTGCTAGAGAAAACAATCGACTCGTGTTTTGCATATGTGCCTAATTAGTTTACAGAAAACAAACCTTGCATGCATGATGGGGCCTGTAAACGCCACAGACTTCGGTGCAAAACTGACGACCATACTATGATACGACTCCAGGTTGTACGTGTGGCCTTGCGGGTGACACATGCTCCTAGTCCCTGAGAAGCACTTTTTTGCGTAATGATGCCGACAAAGCGCTTGTGTGCTGGTGTACCTGGAATCATGAGTACACACTATGTAACTTCTAATTTTTCTTCTTGATTTGCGAATGTACTAAACTCGCTCACAGAAAAGTAGAGCTAAGTTTTCTAAAGCAATGATCAACCGACCTGGAGAGAGCCCCTCTCTGTCCTCAACAAGGGTGTTGTGGACACAGCGGTCGTACATTCGTCGATGGCCCGTGTGCTTGTCGAGTGCATGGCTGTTTATGCCTGAAATACAAGGTTGTTTTTTTGGAACAGAAACAGTTTGCGAACACACGAAAAAACTTTTATGCATGACGGCATGCATGCAACATTTGCCACATGCCTACACGTTGCTGTCTACGCGACAGGGCCCAGTCTTTCAGGCTTTGAGATGTCCCATGCAACCAAGATAATAGCATCAGGGGGACGTGTCAGCCTGATCAACAAGATATTTCGACAGTCCAGCATTCGAGCCAAACAATATTGCAGGAATTATTTGCTTTTAGTCATTCTGAATTGGACCTTAGATAAATTGAGGTACTCATTTGTGTTGTAATGCACATACTAGCCTGACAAATGTCTGCAATTGGGCTCCATTTTTTATTTTGACTGGTAGACTTGCTGATACATGCATGTTACAACTGTAACCCCCTTTCTTATGATATTGCCTAGACTTGTGTGAATATTAAAAGTTTCAGATATTGATGCAAATTATAACATGTCCATATTTCACAACAAATAGGGCTGGCTATTCAGCTTACTCTCGAAATATCTTTTGAAGTAGCTGATCCATTTAAAAGGGTAAGGAAAACATTAAACAAAATATGACATGAATATATGCAGCTATATGTCCCAGAGCTCTGGCACGGGGCCAAGCTGACCTGAAAGCCCAAGCCCAGGCCGGGCAGCACTGGTCGTGCTCTGGACCCTGGATGCGGCCCAGGTCAAGTAGCACGGATTTTTTCGGGGCCCAGGGCATCTGGCTCGGTCCTGAACAGACGCAAATACTGAAAATGTTTAATCTTATCTGGACTTTGGTTCATACTGGACTTGCGTAGAATCTGTGACTTGTATATGTTTTATAGTGTCCCGAAACTTTCTCTCATCTTTTAAACGAGTGCGATAAAGGTAGATCTCCATGTTGACATTCACATTTTTTGCGCCGACATACATAACGTCTTGACAGTGTCTTTCATGCCAATTAGGCTAAACAAATCAAATGCACCTAACACCTCCCAATGGTAAGCTTTGAATTTGGAGGCAACTCCCGGCCAAAACTCAAAAATTGAAATCAATTACTGGTACTGCGCTGTAGTGACACAAAATACGACCCCAGCCAGTGCACTCAGCGACCGGGGACGCTTCCGCATCTCAACCAACGCCGAGGTCAGTGGCACAATGCCACCCGCCGTCAACCGGCGGCTCCTTAGCGGGCGGCTCAGCGGGCCAAGCCGATCGCTAAAGCAACATTGGGCCGTGACGTCGGTATTGTTTATCTTTTTTTCCTCCGGTCCGGGGCGTTGCCGCGCGTGCGGCCTTGAGCCGTTACCACCGCTACTTCAACTTGTGATTGCCGTGTTTCGCCGTTGCTTGGATCTGTAGCCCGTGTAGCTCTCGGTATAGCTCTCTTGTTAATTTGCTTGTCAGGGACCGCTAAGACTGTCGCAGCGATGCTAACTCGGTGCGCCCAAGGACTGCCCAGCTGTTCCTCGAAAGATGCTGAGTACAACTTTTGTCAGAAGCGCTGCGGGCAGCTCGAACAACCTCGGCGGCGCAACCCGGAGGTGCTTTTTCACAAGTTTCCAACGGACCGGAAATTGGAGAAGGTGTGGGTGAACGCTGTTCTGAACGAGTGAACTTGACCCCGGCTGTACGCCGTCCCGATGGAAGCAAGAATGAAAAACGGACGTGTGAAACACACGAGTTTTCGAGGCGCAACGGCCCCACGCGAGGAGAGCCTTCCCAGCTTCGTGTCTGGGACTGACCCGCAGTGCGAAAAAGCGAGAGGGCTCCCAGTACTGTGCACGCTCCATCCACGGAGCCCCGAGAGACAACGTAGGCCCGGCGGAACGAGTACGGGAAGGACCGCACGCATGGCGCACAGCCGCCGAGTACGGCATCGAACGAGTTCACTCGCTTCTCCAGAGGCCAAGGCTTTGGGCATGCGGTTGCCGAGACGAGTACGTGCGTAGGCGCACGCACGTGCGGCGGCCGCCGAGTGCACGGCACCAAACGAGTTCGCGGGGTTTTCCAGTAGCTAGCTTCTTTTCGGGTATATGCGCCGAATTACCACACATGTTTGTGATGACGTGGACAAAAAGAAAGAAAAACGAGGAGAAGAAAAGGGAGGAAGAAGAAGTCGGGCGATCGGAGGGCAACCAAGAAGGTCGATCTAGGACGCCTGGAACCTTCGTTGGACCCTGGGTTTTGCTTCCAAAGGACCACGTCCGCGCAGACTTCACCGGATCCAGGCTAGACTTCTATAGAAGGGACATCGACCCAATCTTTCGTGGCGGTTCCGGACCATCCAACATCTGAGGCGTAACCATCCCAACCGGCCTTACCCGTTGTCTCAAGAAGAAGGCAAGACAGTGACAATCCGCAAGTGAAAGACGCTTTAATTTTGACTTTAATCGCATATCGTATTTTTGTTTTGGTCGCATAGTTCTTTTTATTCGAGAATTGATTTTTTTCTATAAATTCTTCGAATCTCCAGGTCTCGTACGTTTTCTTGTGGTTTCTCACAAAAAGAAAGCGAACCAACATCACAAATTGGCGTCCGCGACAGGACGAGACCTTAAGGATTCGAGGAATTTGTTTTTACCAGTATGGATCTGAGAGAACTTATCGCTATAGGCGAACGGCTGGGACTCGCTGGGGATGAGCTGAAAAAATGGATGGACACCGAACGAGCCCGGGAACGCGACGAAAGGGCCGCTGAAAGAGAGGCGGTGCGACAACACGAGGAACGAGAAATCGGAGCGACGCGCGAACGGATGGAATTGGAAGCTAGGAATCTACAGTTGAGAATTCAGTTAGCCGAGAGCGGAGCGACAGCAACCGACTCACATAGAAACCGGGCAAATGGGGAAGTTGGGCTTCAAACCGGAGACGTCCCCCATATGATAAGTCCCCACAAGCTGGTGCCCGTATTCGATGACAAGCACGATGACCTTGATGCTTACCTTCAGAGGTTTGAACGGGTAGCCACAGGACAGGGATGGCATAAAGATAAGTGGGCAACGGCACTGAGCATGTGTCTTGCCGGAGAAGCACTTAGGGTTTTCGGTAGAATGTCCCCAGAAGACAGTCTGGATTACGAGAAAACCAAGTTATGTTTGCTTCAGAGATTTCGGTTTACCTCGGAAGGATACAGAGAAAAGTTTCGAGGATCGAAACCAGAGGACGGAGAAACAGGAAAGCAGTTTTCCAGCAGACTTGAAAACTACTTTGACCGGTGGGTAGATATGAACCACACTCCAAAGACATATGACGGCCTGCGAGACCAAATGGTGGCGGAGCAATTCTTGAGTCAATGTCATTTGAAATTAGCGGTGTTCTTAAGGGAACGTGACTGTAAAACCGTCTCACAACTGTCTGAAAGTGCAGATCGGTTTCTGGAAGCCCAACGGCAGATAAACTTGGGAGCCTACAAAGATGTAAACAAGGTCGAAAAGAACGCTTGTCCTCTTTATGGGGCTATGAACACCGCTAGGGTACTCGCCAAATGTTTTTTATGTGGAAGAGGTGGACATAAGGCTGCGGATTGTCGCGCGAAACGGGAGGACGGACCACCTTATTGCCGGTTTTGCCGGAGGCAAGGACATGACTCAAGGTCATGTACCCAGGACAGGGGAGATAAGCCCGAGGGGTCCTGCTTCGTTTCTCCACAAACCTCGACAGACAAAAGTAATGCAATAAACTCTACAACCGAGAATGAACGGGAAACGACGCACAGCAACGAAACAGACATCATCAACATGGTACAGGGAGAAAACATCCTTAGTTCATCAAGAAGTATGCCCGTAATGCAGGGAATAGTAAACGACAGGCCTGTTAGGGTCCTGAGAGATACAGGCAGCAATACTGTCATTGTTCGCCGTGATCTTGTTCCACCAGACTCGTTTCTCGGGGTGACAAGTCCCGTCTTCTTGGTAGATGGGTCATGTAAAATGCTACCAGAAGCAAAAATTACGGTTCGATCACCATATTTTTCTGGTGAGCTAATAGCCAAGACTATGGAGAACCCTCTTTACGACTTGATCATAGGCAACATTGTTGGATCTCGAGGGGTTGACGAACCTGACTTTAATTGGGAAGTCAATCTTACCTCCCAGAGCGATCGAGTATTGAAAAACGAGAAGACTGATGACCTAGATATACAGGGTCAGAGGGTAGCGGCAGCTACGACAAAAGGTAAAGTGCCTTCAGGAGTGACAAGGATAGGGGAAAAAGAGGTGACGCGAGAGGCACTAGAGCAGAACCAAAAAACGGATGTCACTTTAAAAAGATGTTTCAAAGAAACTGGACAAATCCATCGATACAAGAGCGGAAGCACCCATACCTTCTACGTTTTCAAAGGACTTTTGTACCGCCGATACCAAATGACCAGTGGCAAAAGTTTCAAACAGCTCGTAGTCCCCAAAAGCTTAAGGGAATACGTCTTACAGGTTGCACATGATAACGCGATGGCTGGACACCAAGGCATCAAACGTACGACCGATAGGGTGCAAGAAGCATTTTTCTGGCCAGGCATTTCAGCTGACATCAAGAGGTACGTCAGCTCCTGTGACAAATGCCAGAAGACTATACCAAAAGGAAAGGTCGCGCCCGCTCCTCTGGGAAGAATGCCCATAATCGACACACCCTTTGAGCGAGTGGCGATAGATATAATAGGACCGTTAACACCAACTTCGGAGAAAGGGAACAGATACATCCTCACAATGGTAGACTTCGCCTCAAGGTATCCCGACGCCGTGGCATTGCCGTCTTTTGACACGAAGACTGTCGCAGAAGGATTGCTAGATATGTTCACGCGCGTTGGCTTGCCCAGGGAGATTCTCAGCGACAGAGGAACTAGTTTTACGTCTGACCTGATGAAAGAAATTACAAACTTGTTGTCAATTAGACAGCTAACCACCACCCCGTACCATCCGATGTGCAACGGACTTGTTGAACGATTTAATGGAACACTTAAGTTGATGTTGAAGAAGATGTGCCAAGAAAAACCGCGCACGTGGGACAGGTATTTGGCGCCGTTGCTGTTCGCGTATCGGGAAGTGCCTCAAAGTAGCTTGGGCTTTTCGCCCTTTGAACTGATATATGGGAGGCACGTGCGAGGACCATTGACGCTGCTAAAAGAACTGTGGACAGACGACGGTCTCAAATCGGACCTGAAAACAACATATGCTTATGTACTCGAGTTGAGGGACCGTCTAGAGCAGACCATGGAATTAGCACACCAACAGATTACAGTAGCAAGGGAACGCCAAAAGAAGTTTTATGATCGGAGAGCGCATGGAAGACAACTAAAGGTCGGAGAACGAGCACTGATTCTGCTGCCAACCAGCCACAACAAACTGTTGATGCAATGGAAAGGTCCATATCCAGTCGTTGGAAAAAAGAATGAAATAGATTACGTAATTGACTTAGGACACACTACCAAAGTGTTCCATATCAACATGCTGAAGAGGTATGAGGAACGGAAGCCGTGGACAGACGACCGAAGCCAAGCAAACTCATTCGTGATGGTAGAAGAGGGAGAAGAACCTTTCCCATCACTAAGTAACAAAGACGTCCAGACGCAAGCAAAGGTGGTCATCTGCCAAGACCTTACGGATGCACAAAAAAGTGACATCGAGGCAATATTGCAGAAGTTTGCAGGGGTATTTTCGGACACTCCCGGAAGGGCCAAGTTGTTAGAATGCAACTTGAGACTGAGCACTGAGATACCTATATTCACACAACAATACCCCATACCATTCGCAATGAAAGATACCGTTGAGTCAGAGGTTAAAGAAATGTTGCAACTGGGGATCATCGAGAAATCGGATTCTCCATATAATTCCCCACTGGTCTTGGTAAAGAAACCAGACAAAACGTTCAGGGTGTGTATAGATTTTCGTCACCTAAACAACGTGTTAGTGACTGACGCCGAACCGATCCCACGAACCGACACGGTTTTCGCTGAAGTCGGTACAAAGAGGTACTTCTCAAAGTTCGACTTGGTGAAAGGGTACTGGCAAATTCCCATGACAGAGGAGGCGAAGACGAAGACAGCGTTCTCTACATCATCAGGACACTTCCACTTCAAATATATGCCATTTGGGATTAAAACAGCTGCCGCCGTTTTTACGAGACTGATGAGAACAGTCCTAGAGGGATTACCGAATGTTCAGCACTACATTGACGATGTTTTAGTAGCCACGGACACGTGGGAAGAACATCTTAATACTTTGTCTGACTTGTTTCAAAGGATCGAGGAGGCGGGGCTTACTATTAAGCCAAAGAAATGCGAAGTGGGGATGAGCACAGTCACCTTTCTAGGGCACAAGATTGGATGCGGCAAGATAGAGCCAATGTTGTCCACGCTAGAGAAGATAATAGGCGCAAAGAGACCTACAACAAAGAAACAAGTACGATCGTTTCTCGGTCTTGCGGGTTATTATCGTGAGTACATACCGCAGTACGCGGAGCTGGCTCAGCCTCTAGTGGACCTCACAAGAAAGTTGGAACGACACCAAGTGAATTGGACTTCTCGGCACGAAGACGCGTTCAGAAATCTCAAGAAGGCTCTAGCTACCGGACCTATTTTGAGGACTCCTGACTTATCGAAATCATTTGTGCTTAGGACCGACGCTTCAAGCACTTGCGTGGGGGCAGTATTAATGCAAGAGCACGAAGGAACACTGCATCCAGTGGCATATGCCAGCAAACAACTGTTACCTCGGGAGGTTAATTATTCTACTATTGAACGTGAATGCTTAGCCTTAGTGTGGGCCGTGAAAAAGTTTCACCTTTACTTATATGGGACACATTTCAAGGTTCAAACTGACCACCAGCCATTACAGTACCTAAACAAAGCTAAGCAGTTAAACAGCAGGGTGTTGAGGTGGAGTTTAACACTGCAGGAATACTCGTTTACAATTGAACACATAAAGGGAACCGAGAACGTAGGGGCAGACTACCTTAGTCGGGCTTAGACCAAGTAGAATTGTTTATCATGGCTTGATTCTTACGGGAGAAGGTAGTTTTCAACAAATAAGTGAAGTGACAGTATTGCGTGAGACTTCAGGTTGCACTTGGTTTGCAATTATTGGGTTGGTGAAATGTTTATTTATCCATATCTGTAAAATATTCCGTGTTCTACAAAGCTTATTCTTGGTTGATAGACTCTGGAAAAGCAGGAACATCATCCCAGTTGTGCGTGTGTGTGTTTTTTTTTGCACGTTTCCTTTTAAAAACAAACTTAGTGGGGGGTGATTGTGATGATGTGGACAAAAAGAAAGAAAAACGAGGAGAAGAAAAGGGAGGAAGAAGAAGTCGGGCGATCGGAGGGCAACCAAGAAGGTCGATCTAGGACGCCTGGAACCTTCGTTGGACCCTGGGTTTTGCTTCCAAAGGACCACGTCCGCGCAGACTTCACCGGATCCAGGCTAGACTTCTATAGAAGGGACATCGACCCAATCTTTCGTGGCGGTTCCGGACCATCCAACATCTGAGGCGTAACCATCCCAACCGGCCTTACCCGTTGTCTCAAGAAGAAGGCAAGACAGTGACAATCCGCAAGTGAAAGACGCTTTAATTTTGACTTTAATCGCATATCGTATTTTTGTTTTGGTCGCATAGTTCTTTTTTATTCGAGAATTGATTTTTTTTCTATAAATTCTTCGAATCTCCAGGTCTCGTACGTTTTCTTGTGGTTTCTCACAAAAGAAAGCGAACCAACATCACAATGTTGGATAAACACCACGTATAAGCAGAATTAAAACAACATCAGCTTACCTCCCAATTTTAGAGGGCTAGCGCATCAGAGGTAGGTGACAGCTGCCCTGTCGCTATGTCGAATGAACCGATTCTGACGTCAACGTTCACATAGCGGCCGATTTCACAAGTGGCTGCCGCCTCGAGCGGCTAGTCTCCGGTTTATACGCTGGTCACCAAACAAAAACTGTCTCCTGAGGCGTCAATATCTTTAAAACTACGCAGACAGTCAACGAGAAAAAAATTACACCTTAGCAATTCAGGGATGCTGACTCGCACTAAAAACAGTCATAATGCCAAAATCTAAAAGTGCGAACCGGAGCTAAGATGAGGCACGCCTTGGCCTTCTGTACAGGGCTCCGGCCCGGGCCTGATCAAGTAGGCATCCCATCGGGCCGAGTACGGGCTGGGCCTGATCGGGTAGGTATCCTACGATGGGCCTGTCTAGGTCGGTAAGACTTAGGAGTCAGCGGCCTAGGCGGGATGTCTGTAGGCCTAAAAAGCAGGGGCCCGTGCAATGCCTTCTAATATATCCATCTTTTTCTTTGCCATTATTCCATAAAAATATTGCAAACCTATAATGTATAACTCAGACTGTTGAGCTGCAAAATTTTGAGCGCAACAACCAAATTTAGATACTTTCTTGTAATGTTTCTGAGTAAAGCGGAGCAAAGCTTCAGGACATGGTACCAACACAAGGGCTGGTGGTATGTAGGCAGATGGGGTTGACATGATAGTCATATACATAAATGTTATCAGAGAGGCTGGTTTTTAGTTATTACAGCAGCCGCCATCCTGCCTTTTTGTGTAATATCTCCCTGCAACGTTTAGCTCGCTGCTGTTGACACTATCGCTACTCTCGGCAATAACCCTCCATGATCACCGAGATTTTGTTTTGGGTCTCTAGAGTGCAAAGTTGAGGGTTCAAACCATTTCTGGTTCTTTTCCCCAGGGAATCTTTAGGGCATCACTCATATCCTCAGTTGCTTTGTGACGTTTGATTTCTTGTAATACTGCCACATGCTGTACTGAAGAGTAAATAAAGTGAAGACTAGCAGGTCTACCTCTCATCTGTTCATTTCCTTGACAGCTTTGAAACACACATTGGGAAAGACTTAGCTAGACAATCCTTCCTTCAGTCGACATCAACAAAGTCCTATATTTGATATTTTTTGTACTTTCCACATCCTTGTACAAGCAGATTTGGCGAGGTAATACTGCCAACCTACATGGAGACTGGTAGCAGGTGGGGTACTGGTTTGATTCAAAATTATTCTTACAAAATAAATATCTTTGTGCTCACTTCGAAGTGAAAATTCATTATTTGCAAATCTGTTGTGATGCCTGGCAAGACTTATGTATACAATAGGAATAAACATTGACAAATGATCAACTCACTCTTCCACATCTCGGACTGAGAGTTTTTCATCCTCTTTGCCGTTGGTAGCATACCAGTACAGATGGTTGGAGGCAGGCTGTGCCCAGTATGCCAACACTTCACACCCGGTGCACTTGCTGGCCTTCAGCATATTTTGCTTATGCCTGGAAGCAGCAAAAGAAAACTATAATCAGGACACACTGTAGCTTCTTAGACTTGTCTGACAGACTAACATGGGGACTCTGTCACGATGCTAAAACAGACTAGGCTGATGATAGTCGTGGGCTGGGCACCTTTTGCAATGTGCCATGTGTCGAAGTAATGGTGTTTCTGGGGTTCTTGGTCCTCATATGGTCTCTGATCCTGCAGGCGACGGTCAGTTACAAGGTCCTCAACCGTGACATCTTCCTTCTTGAAGAAAGTAGGCCACAGCTGCGCTCCCACTGGTCTACGGCGCCTCACCTCGGCACCTCGCTTCATTTAGTGTTTAGGAACTATGCTGCCCTTCTGTATCACAGGAACACTCCATGTCAAATATTACGATCTAATTCCCGTCTATTATATTTAATAAACTGGCCAGCAACTCAAATGAGCCAAGTCGCCGAAATCTGCCAACTCTAGCGCGCGACGGAGGCGCAATCGTCAGCGCAGTCAATGCGACGGAGTTTGAGCAGCCAACGTTGAACCACTGCGCCACAGGCATGACTACGTCATTCTCGTGTTGTGTTTGTTTTTACTTCTCAGAACGAAATTGAACGACGACGTCATGAGTTTCTCCTCTTGGTGTTGGCATCCACGTGATCGACCGTAACGCGGATGCGCTTAGTTTGCGCTGCCTGCGCGCTTAATCGATCGGTTTCTCCCTCCCCCTCTCCTCTTTCGCCTTCTCCCTCTTCCCCTCCCCCCGGGCCATCACCGTCCACGCTATACGTGTCGACCTGCCCGCGCTCGCGCGTCCTGTTCCTCGCCCCAGCGAACGTCACAAGACCACGTGGGTCTGGACGTGACGTGGCGCAGCGACTCGACAACACGAGGCCGGAATGTTGCTCTGACGCAACCGGGCTTCCGGTTACGGTATCAGCTGACAGCGATGATTGGGCCAAGATTGGCGCGTCAGGCTTCACATCGCGACCAAGGCGTATGAGAGCCGTTTAGTAGTGCTTTGTAAAAATGAAATCACATGTAAGCTCTAAATTCTTCGGAATTGAGCGGAGCGTCTTTAAAAGGTACCCTGCAATCATAATTAAGCGCCATTTTTTGCGGTTTCCACGTGCTCTTGGGGTTCGGGCAAGCCAGCGGGCACGGAGAGAGTCACTAAATATCAGTGCGTCATATTTTAACCTGACGACGCGGGAAACTCCTCCACCGACGGGGCGACCCACGGTACCGGAAGCGCTGCAGAATGTGACGTCTTAGGTCCTGGGCTCACTACTGGTCAGAGCCGCTAAAAGCTTCTTTTAGTCGAGATACAAAATATGATGGCGCGAACCAGCTTCAATTATTTATAAAAGTAGTTTTGTTCAGTATTTGAGATCAGAAAAGAAACAAATGCAGTTTATAAAGCACGGAAACAAGAAATGATCCGTCGACATACCCGCCACCAATCGGTGGAAAGGGCGGCGCCTACTAGAAAGGAGTAGTGGGATCAGCGCTGGACACGGCGAGGTCCCGGATGCACGCGGCGCGCTGCGGCCGTAGGGACCGAAGGACCGCGACCGGCTCTGAGCGTTCCCGATGGCCTTCGGTGAGCAGCTTTGTCTTGC
This sequence comes from Ixodes ricinus, assembly GCA_037355805.1. Taxonomy (NCBI): domain Eukaryota; kingdom Metazoa; phylum Arthropoda; class Arachnida; order Ixodida; family Ixodidae; genus Ixodes; species Ixodes ricinus. The sequence goes on along the minus strand of JAZHYW010011027.1, from coordinate 15,157 downwards.
GGTTTGGCCGTTTCGCGGTATGGCAGCGCGAAGTGGCTCCCATTGCTGAACTGATCCTTACCCGTGTTTGCTGTCGCTTGTGGCCAATGAGGTGTCAGCGACCGAGATTAGTGTTTAACCGCGCAGCAAGTGCAATGAGAGCCGCTCTAGCTGCCCGCCACCGGCCCTACATACAGCCTATCCAGAACACGCGAGTGGCGCCCTCTCGCGCCGTCGACACGGAGTACGGCAGCCGTGAGCGCTCGCTCAGCTCACCACCCCTCGTCTAGTTCACGGCCACTCAAGCAACCAAGGACGTCATGAAGGAGGTTATTTTTTGCTTGTTTTTGTAATTTTAATTTGCCTATAACTTTTAAAATAAAGCGAAATTCGAGAGAAGTAAAAGTGTCATTAAGTTACTACGGCTCAGTGCGCTCAGGTGTGGAAAACAAAAAATGATGTCACGCATGGTGTTCTCCCTTAGGGATCTGTAACGAGAAATAAGCAGCTTGTGTGTTGTTTAGGAACTTGGAGAACACTGACTGCTGAACTTGATGGCGCAGCTAAACCGAAGGGCTCCATCAGTAGAATGCGAACAGTCCACAAAATACCTCAACCTTCTAATGTAGACTATTCAAGGAGAAAGTGCTAACAACACTGGACAGTGCCTGGGCTCTCGCTGAGAAAAGCCCCGCACCTTTCCGCTGAGAAAGCCTCTGCTCCGCACAAGTCACTCTGTATAAATATTGGCACATGCAGCACGACCGAAGGTCAGGCTCTGAGTTGCAGGGGCAAACTGGTGCAGTAGACCGGCTAGACATTCTCAACTGCCTCAGCGCATGAGCAAGTAGACACTTTATATCCCCCTGTTCAGTGCTACAGACAAGGCAAAGTCTTACTCTTGCAACAAGCTACATCAATAACCTAACTCTTCTGGAAGCATGCAAAACTTGCCTCTCCAAGCTGCACTTGGACATAGTGGAGGATCTTGTTGGTCTCCATCTCCATGATGGTGTACGTCATGAATTTGGCCGAGTAACCTGGAAAGTCGTACCTCCCGTCCCCAGCCAAACGCACTGTCTTCCCCCGTCTCGCTTGGAGAATAAGGCTCTGCTGCTCTCGGTTCCACACCTGAAAAAGGGTTTCGGAAATACTCGTTGCATTTTAGGCTAAGCTGATGAGTTTCCCCCATGTTCCTCAACTCTCTCTATTGTTTATTTTTAATAAATTTCTCAATAGTTGCTGTACCCATTACTGAGTGGATTGCAATGATGACAAAGAGAATATGCTGCTCAGAAATGTTCAAGGGCATGAGAAAGATAGTGATTATGCAACGGAACTCACTCGTTCAATTGCAGGCTGCAGGAATGCTGTCTGGTGATTGAAGTATGTGCTTTCCGAGAAGGCTTGAATATTGATGAGTCTTAGGAGCCTGAGCACCGTTGCAGAGGAGGAGCCGGTGAACAGCATGGCACCGGAGAGGAGCAGGTTGCAGGCTGGCATGTTGTTCATAAGAGGCTGGCTGAGCCAAGTCCTACTGTGTTCACTTTGGCACACAGCTGTGGCCCTCACCAGTGTGCTGTCTGGTACAATATTAATGTTGCATGGCGCTTGGCACGTTATGCATGGGCAGAGCAACTGCAATAGACAGCTCTCAAACACAATATACTTGGGCTCCTCGTGCAGGGGCACCGTTGAGGTTGAGTTGCTGCAGAAAGTATATTCTCGGGGTTATTCTAAGAGTAGTTGGGCTAACAGGCAACCTTATCAATATACATGCACTCCTTTCTCTACTTTTGGCACAGCATATATCCAGCCAACAACGTGGCATCTCAGTATTCTAAGGCCTGGCTTGACTATTGCTCTGCAAAATGCATGTTTGTTCAGAAATATATCACATCTGTACTTGGAAAAACGGAACAAATGGTCTTGGAGTAAATGGTCCCGGAACTAATGGTCCCAAGTACAAACTAGGAAAAGATGGTCCCAGATAAATATCGCCAGTTTTGCGTTTTCGGATAAATCCGATTAAATCCAATAGCACTCGCCGCTAAAACTTTTACGCTTTCCAATTTATACGAAAAGCTCTGAATTTCGAGGCTGCCGGTTGCACAAACTAGACCAGTTTTTATATTTTTCTGGGAAACTCAGAAATGTTTTGCGCTGATATTCTTTTATTTCAATTTTTGTTCTGCAAGCATCATAAAAGCATATATTTTGAGCTCATATAAAAAAAGTTAGGTAGCCTCTCTACGACAATAATCGAATGGGGCTCGCCTATATAACAATACTGCTCATCGCTCCGAATAACTTCAAAATTGTGAGAAAAATAAACTCCAAAAAGCACCCTCCGCTTTCCCTCAAAAATAAAACTCAGAACCCTAAATATGCCCACACGAAACTTGTCCCATTGTCGCATGGCGACTGTTGTCTCTAAAGTCCGATCATGGGTGGAGGGGGTGAGGGAGACACTTGCCCTTTTCGTTTCCTAGACTTTGCCGCAGAGTGACGTACTGCAGTGAACCTTGTCGGTGAGATAAGCGCCACACTGGTATTGACCATTCACCCCATGGTTTAGGTTCAGCTTCAGTTAGCGAACTACGCGTGAAGTCACTGGACCTGCCACATTTCGTTACGGTCTCGTGTCTTAAATTAAGTGACTTTTTATACATTGTATTAGATTGCAGTATTAATAAACATTTTACTAAGCGTTGTGATGTAGAGCTTTGTAAATTTAATTGGTTTTACCAAAGTGGGTTGGAACTCCAACAATCTGAAAGTAAAAGTATACAGAGGACAAAGTCCGTTTCCAAATTTTAAACATTAGTTCGCCATATATTCACCTGTTGAATGATACATCTTTCTGTCAGTTTAGCGCTTTATACGCCGAGATTTCGCCGTAGAACATGAAACTCTAAAAACAAGCCACCCCGATATCGTCCCTGTGCACCAGCCACTCGTGTTTCATATACTTTATATAATTTTGTCTAGAAACCATATTAAGGTAGTCATTCCATAATCAATTGAAACAAGTATCCAGATGTCGACATATTTGCGTATTGTAAGACAACACATCTCCCAGAGAGGTCTTAGTTTAATTACTTTTATTTTTCAGGATGGAAATGATCAAGTCCAACAAGGGCGGGTGAAAACTGTGTTTCGAGGGCTTCATGTATACGCGTCAAAAAGACGTAACGACAGGCGTCCGTTGGCGATGCTCCAAGCGTGGTCAAGGCTGCAAGGGATCGATCATCACCAGTGAGAACTCTGAAGACGTTATAGTAAGTTCTGAGCACGACTGCCCTCCCAGTGATAGTGCAACTAACGTCGTGAAGGCACGTATCGTCATGAAGGAGGTGGCCTTGATGTCAAATGAGAAGCCTGCAACTGTCCTCACACAGGCGATGCAAGATCTTCGGGACGAAGAAAGGACCATGATGTAAAGTGAAGACAGTCTGAAGAGGGCCATCCGCAAACAACGATGCTTAGCCTACCCTCTGACCCCCAGCTCTCTTCGAGATCTTGTAACGGATGCTCCGTGGACGATGACAGCAGGGCACGCACCTGAGAAGTTCTTCTTCTACGACAATGAACCCGACGCTGATGAAAGGCTCTTGGTCTTTGCAACCGCCCCATGCTTGAGACTACTATCCAAAAGCAGCATATGGTTCATGGATGGCAACTTTGACCAAGCTCCGAAAGGTTTTCTTCAGTTGTACATTATTCTTGTGCCTCTGGGAGAATGCACAGTCTCTGTAGTCTATGCTTTCATGACAAGGAAGACTCAAGAGGTGTACGAAGAGCTTTTCAGTGCTATCGTTTCGAAATGCGAGTCGCTCGGGTTGAACCCGGCTCCCGATGTCGTCATGACCGATTTCGAGAAAGGAACGATGAACGCTGTTAAGGCAATCCTTGGTGAGGATACATGCACAAAAGCCCGTTTCTTTCATCTCTGTCAAAGCACGTGGAGGAAGATCCAGGAACTTGGATTGGTTACTTGTTACAAGGAGGACGACTCGTTTCGAGTCTTTGTAGGGATGCTCGATGGACTTGCTTTTTTGCCTGTGGAAGATGTTGAGGATGGAATGCGCCTGCTGCGTGCAATCATGCCGCATCACGCCGCCGAGCTCTTAGACTACTTTGATGCTTGTTATGTGACTGGAACTTTTTGCCAACTAACAAGGGCTGATGGCAACATTCATCTGCGTCGACTACCCGCCAGGTTTCCCCGAAGACTGGAACGTGCACGATGCCACAGCTGAAGGCAGTCACCGCACCAACAACAACTGCGAGGCATGGAACCGGAGATTCAGCAGCATAGTCGGGCATAGCCATCCAACTGTATGGAAGGCGATCGACGCTCTACGAGTGGAAGCTTCATCTGTCTCCAGTAAAAATTGCTCAGGAGTCTGTCGGAGCACCACCGAAGAAGAGAACAAAAACAGCGCTGGTCCAGATGCAGCGCCGACTGCAGACTCTCTCCACCCAGTACGACCAGGGAGCAAAGACGATGGAGGAATTCCTTCGAGGTGTCAGCCGCACTGTTCGGTTTTGAACACCAGGTGTAAGATGTTGTGCACGTCCATATATGTCTTATCAATAAATTGTATGATTTCTGAACATCTTGTCGTGAAATATATTTTAACCTAGGTAGTGCAGTTGCTGATCTGGTTAGATAGACATGGAGGAACACCAAATGTGCATGGAAACCTAATGCACCTATAAAGGCATCGAGCTCCGCTCGTTATGTGTGCTACCACCACGCGTCATGACGAGATGGAAGTAATTCGAGTTTCATGGCTTCAACAGTACGACAGGGGTACTCATTTTTCGTTTCAAAAGAGACTACTGATGCTATAAATATCCTAAAGCCCCTAATATGAAAATAGCAATAACTCCTATAATAATGTATAAGGTTCACTAAATTAACAGTATGAAAATAACTTGTTGAACAGTATTCATTTCGAGAAATATTCTGACGATTTTGAATAAAATTAAGTTCAATACCCGACCACTTCCTTCGAAGTAACCGGCCTCAAAATATAGACAAGATCCTTCATTCCACCAGGAAATCACTGATTGCATAACGGATGAAGTATATACTGCATGGTATATCTTAGTTCCAAAACAATCTTTTTACGGGACCATTTGTTCCTACACCCCAGCACTTGGCGTCCTTCCTTCGACTTCTACAAAAGTGGCATCTACAAGTAAGTATATCATATGGGAATTTAGATGCTCTTCATAGAAAAAGCAGTGGAGTGTTTTACTACAAGGGAACTCAAGCTTGCAAAGTGAGGCTACATCAAAAAGCTCAAGGTACACCTAAGCATTTCTTATGAGTTGTGAATGCTACACAAGCATGCAAGCTGCTCAGTCACGCTCCCTTTTTCGTCTGCTGCATGAGATGTGAATGCAAAAGCATGCAAGCCACTCGTCCGCTCCCTTTTCGTCTGCTGCATACTTTTCGTCGCCGGTCAGCGCGCGTGCTTTCCTGGGCACGCTGACCTTGGACGCTCCGTGTTAACGGCGCGCTAATGGGCATACAGCGCCATGGGGTGAGCAGTCGTGGAAACTGACGAGCGCAGCGGCCAATGGGAGCCCCAGTGACGCGCGCCAGCCAATAGAACCGAAGGCGAAATCCATCAGCTTTACTTCGCTCCTTTGGGATCGGGGAAACTAGGTGCCGTTTTCGCGCTTCAAACTGATAAAGTCAGCTCGCTCCATGGGACAGTTAATGCTTTCGCATTAATAAGATGTAGTGCAGTTATGGAGAGGTGGGCCAGCAAGCACGAAAACAATCAACTGCACATGGATGGGCTCAAGTGAAGGCACACTATTGTTGTGGAAATAGCAGTCAGTGGTCTATTACCTCAAGAAGCTCTCATCCCAAAGGCCTCATACGTAGTGTCTGCAGGTTCTTCTGGAACAGGGCTTAAGCACATGCCTGGTCTCTCAAAGGATGTCAGCCTCCAGAAATGGCTGGCTTGTCGGCCGGTAAGATGGGGCAACACGCTCTGTGGCGAAGTCCTCACCTGCGGGTGTCTCAACTGGTACTGACAAAGGCACTTCCTTCATGGTGGCTGGAGCAGGATCCCTACGCAGAAAAGCAGTTGTAGGCTGGCACGCTGGTATCTCAACTGCTGGTGATGGAGGCACTTGCTTCTTGATGGCTGGAGCAGCACTTGTACATGGAAGAACAGCTGTACACTCTCGTGGGTCTGTCTGCGTCTCCTTCGACTCCTCGGTGTAGAAGTTCACCTGTGTGCCTGAAATGTTATCGGTACACTGTACTGTGGTTGCTCCCCTAAGCATTGTTCATTCAAGCTTGTTCAGAATTTTCGGCACACAGTGGTTTTTTACTTGGCCTATGAGAACCTATGATGCATCCGCTGGCTGTCATAGCCGTCAAAATTTTCCACTAGATACATCTCGGCGTTTTATGGTATGTTACTTTGTCGAAATTTCTAGAATAATTAAATTTGACTTCTTAACAGTTGCTACTACTTCATTTAGTATCACTCAAGTATGTCTAGCTGATATGAGATGCAAACTCCATTGAAGTTGAAATGTAGAGTTACTTGTGTTTCACATATATATGCAGTCAAACCTCATTATATCGAACACGGATATATAGAATTATTGCTTATATCGAATCGTTGTCGAACTGTCATAAGAATTACATGCATTTTAAATATTTTATAGCAAACTCGGTCGGTTAAAAAATTAATATATAGAACTCCGCAGCGCTGGAAAGCGTGCGCTCTGGAGAGAGGCGGCAGGCTTTCCCGCAACACGTCGGAGGCTACGGCGGGCTTTCCCGCAACACATCGGAGGATAGCGGTGGCGCAGCAGGCGTTTGCGACTTCTACAAGCGCGTGTCTGCGTAAAGCTTTATGCCTATGGTGCCGGGAGCGCCATCCAGACTCTGTGGCATACGGGCAATAGGGGCTCAGTCAGCTCCGACGTCGCGTCAACTGCGTGTGGCGTACTGATGGCAACAAACGTAAAGAAACGTACACCGCTGACGTTTGCAACGAAGCTTGAAATCATCTGCCGCATTGAAAAAGGAAAAATGAAGTCGAGCGTTGCCGAAGCATACAACATACCGCGAAGACCTTTGAGCATGCTGCTGAAGACGAAAAGTGACATCAAATCGAAGGCTGAACGAAGCATGCACTCCGGCGTACGCCGTATTCGGACACCGGCCTTCGAAAAGGTGGAAAGATCACTTCACAAGCGGTTTATGGACGCAAGGGCTCGGAACATTCCGGTGTCGGGGCCAATGCTTCAAGAAAAAGCAAAGGACTTCGCATTCATCAACCAAGCACAAAACTTCTCCAGCTTCGGGCGAAGCTGTGGCTGCTTTGATGCTTTTATGCCGCTACTGCAGCGCAATCGACAGTAGTGGTATGTCTTAATGCTTCACCTGAGTAGTCATTTTTGCCGCTAGGTTTTGAGTAATTAAATCGCGCTGCACTTTCACGCGTTTCTGGTGTCATTTTGTATATAGAATTTTAGTTATATCGAATTATTTCACGGTCCTCGCACTGTTCGATATAACAAGGTTCGACTGTATAACCAAATCTAAGAGAATTCTCCGTCTCTTACTGATATTCTCGGATAACCAAATGAGCTTTTCAGGCCCTATAACGCACTGCTTGTTTTACAGGACTTGCAGATAAAGTAAACTTGTATTGAATTGTGAAAGGTCTCCCAAAGCCACCATTTTAACCTCCTACAGCAAATTCCTGTTCCCTATGGGGTCATTAGCGAGAACTGAGGTACCACGAGCACTCCTTGATTTCCTGTCCCTTACTGGCCTAGCATAAAAGCTCTTGAACAGACCCGTATCACCCAAGTCCCCATCTCATTCCCCTTCCCTCCAAAATTAAACGGATGGCCCCTTCACTGGCAGATTAACTTGTCATTGTGCACATTGTCCTTTCCTTTTGTTAGCATTTATTAGTGAGCATTGCCACCACGCAGCAACAAAAAGAGCATGACATAGTGTGTTTATTGAAGCAGTAAAGGTGTGATGAAGCCCTGTCCTCACAGTGTCATAGAAATGATAAAATGGACCACTGAAAAGATTAAAATGTCTTATTAGCGCTTGTTTTCTACAAAGTTAAAAAACTGCACATGGTACGTGCCACGAGATACAGACTGTATGACGGGCTGTATACGTTAATGAGCTTGAGTGCGTCTCAACCAGGATGAAATCTCACCAGTCCTTACCTTTGTTTTTATACCGAACTTCAATGCTGTAGGTGTGGTCGGCAGACGTGACAGATCTTATGGAGTATCCATGATCTTCAGCAGAAGCGAGCTGAAGTTCCTGTAAAATGGGTGAAAATGTATTTACAGTGATCTTCCTTTGATTTTCAAGCTTATAGTTGGTGCTTAGCCTTACACCTGCCTGATTCGCAAAGGCCTTGTCTACTCGCATAAATTTCCAAACGTTTTTGTGAACAGGTTACATGATCTCAATTCGCTTTAGCAGAATAAGGGCATGTGCATATGGCGGTGGAACTTTTATACGAGGGTCGTTCGAAAAGTTATGACCCACACTCTTCATTTCTCCTCCTAAGATAAGGATAGTTATTTAAAACTAAAAGTTCTTTCTAGCTCCCAGAGGGTGGTATGAAGCATTAAATGCTTTAGAAATTAAGAAGCTGTAGACACATTGTGAACCGTCATTTCACAAACCACAGCTGTATACACAAACGGATGGCTTATGAATTCCCACAAAACATGGTAGCGGCCGTGCTGTATTCTTGGTGTGCTCGGTTTTCTTGTTCTCCTTGGCCACCATCCTAATACTTTTTTAATTCTAGCTGTGGCTCATGCTGCTGCAGCTTGGACCGCTTTCACTAGACATACATCTCTGGCCGCCGCTTTAACCTCACGCACTTGCACTGACGCTGCACTATTCAGCATCATTTTCTCTGCTTTAGCGTCGGCAGTTACAGCGACATACTGAGCCCACTTGCAAGGTTATTTACGTGAACTGGACTTTATGTTTTAATGTAAAATGCTTTATGAGGAAGACATACTTCTAGGATGCCAAAGCTATGCAGACCGAGATTGCCTTTATGTGCACATTGCATAGAGTGATGCAACCCTTTGTTGTACCCAGTGCCAACAGCGCATTCATATTAAAAATACAAAAAAAATGTGGGGAACAAAATGCCACTGTGGCAGTGCCAGGGTTAGAGGCTTAAACAGGGAGGTGTGCTTGCAACACTGCCCAGCACATGATAAATGGGACTCTGGAAATAAAAAGCACCACAATCTGTTTTACATTTAATCCACAACACTGTCAAAGCTAGCACAGTATAGACAACTTATAACGTAACCACTTATAGCGCAGGACCGGGTATAACGGGGCTTTTTTCAGCCACCGGTCCGCCTCCCATACAACTCCATGTAATTACATAACCCTTAAAATGCAGGCGCACAAAGGGAAATACCGGTTATAGTGTGGTTTCTGAAACAGCCCGCCGACCGACCGGCGCAGCAAGCACGCGCGCTGTGCGACACCGGATAACGGCGCAAGCGGCACTTGAGGGGGCAAGGATGGCAAGGAGGTTGCACGAAGAAGCGAGGAGACACAAAGAAAGAGGCGAGAAACAAATGACGACACAGCGAGCTACAACGCAGCGAGGTAACGAGGTGTGATTCATGCATGACCGTGCTCAACTCCAAAAGCCCCAATGAGCCACCCCACAAGCCTTTCGCCCTCTCAATTTCACCTCTCGCTCAAGTGACGCAACACCAACTACCAACCTTCTTTCTTACAACGCGCAAAACAAAGTCTGGATAGCTGGATAGTTTCTAGTTTCGCTTCTTGCTAGCTCGCTCCACGTCTGTTTGGACTGTGTGGATCGCGTCAAGCATATCGTGCGAAAATCGACCGTCCATCCCGATCTGTCCGTCTCCCAAGCCCAAGATGGCCAAGAAACGACAAGCCCTGTCTCTCGAAACTAAACAGAGCATCGTCAAAGATGTCGAAAGTGACATGCAAAAAGCTTTTGTCGCAGCCAAGTACAACGTCGCTGACACAACGGTTTCTACTGTCTGCAAGAACTGGGAGCAGGTACGGAAGCAGCTACAGCAAGATTCTGCATCGCTCTCAAGAAAGAGGATTCGTATGTCAAAGTATGATGACGCCGACGAAGCCTTGTTTAGGTGGTTTCGCGAAATGCGAGCCAAGAACATCCCTGTGAATGGCCCGATGCTATAAGCGAAGGCTAGGTCCTTTGGACATCTGTTCGAACACGAAGGCTTCAACCACCTCAACGGATAGATCCAGTAATTTAAAGACTACCACGGGATTAGCTGCAAAGTTATCTCGGGCGAAAGTGGGGAAGTCGACGACGCCAGCATCCATCCAGGTGTGGCTTCGCATTCATCTTGAGACGATACTTTCCGTGTACACGAACAAAGACATCTATAATGCTGATGAAGCTGGTCTGTGCTACAACATGCTTCTTGATCGCACTCTCCCGATGAGAGGTGAACCCTGTTCTGGCCGCAAAGTCTCAAGGGGGGACATAAGCCCAAGTTTCAAAATTTTTTGAAAAAATTCATTTTTCAGTTTTGAGGTTTTCGGTTTTAGAAACTAATTATACACCGTCACACTAAATTTCATAACCATGCGCCAAATAGTTACGTTGATATAAAATATTTTCACACATTGTGAGGCAGTAACAAAGTAAAGGAGTTCAATGTTTGAATGCATTTTTCTCAGTTCCACTTTTTGCTGCAAATTTCATATGAAGGAATCTTTTGTTCGAAGGTAAAATTATTCTGATACCACAATCAAGATGTTTCTGAACTGAAATTTACTGGGAATCGGGCTATCTACTTTATTTTGTTTTACAGTTAAAGTCCTCATTGAGAAAAAACCATGTTTTCAAAAATTGACATAGGACAGATATGCATCTCATATTTTGAGGTAATCACTCTTCCTGAAATATTTACATTTGAGTTATAAAAACTAGATAGCCCGAAGTCCCACATCCCCACTTTATATTCAAGCAGTTAAAATGATGCTTAATAGCTTCATTTGCATATCATAGATTTCTTAACGAAGAGTGACACATCTTCTTATGCAGGTATGTAAAGTTGTCCTTAGAAAGCTGAAAGTTTGCGCAGTACACCTACATCTGACGTTAAATCTCTCCTGCAAATTTCATTCCGATCCCTTAAGTAGTTCAGAAGTTCAACCTCCAGCCAGTGTCCCCCCTTAAAGGAACGTGTCCCGGTTTTTTTGTGCAAACATGGACGGCTCCGACCAGAGGCGCTTGTTTATCATCAGGAAACCAAAACGATTCCGCTGCTTCAAGAAGCGAGAATGTCTGCCTGTGGTGTACACAGCAAATGGAAAGGCCTGTATGATCCAAGAGTTCTTTGCTAGTTGGCTGAAAAGTTTCGATGAGGCCATGGTCGCAGAAAAACGGCACGTTGTCCTTATCCTGGACAACTGCAGCGCTCACAATGTGCAGCTGCAATTAAGCACAGTCAGTTTGAAGTTCCTGCCGGCAAACACCGCTGCTAAAAGCCAGCCTCTCGATCAGGGCGTCATCGCTACAGTCAAGGCGCTTTACAAGAAGCGCATGTGCGAAAGAGTCGTCTTGAAATTGCAACGAGAGGAACCCATCAAGGTGGACTCGAGGGGCACCATCAACATGATCACTGCGTAGTGGTGGAAAGTAAAAGCCACAACTATCCAGAAGTGTTTTCGCAACGCAGGGTTTGTGCGCGATGCCGGGAATTCGGAGGATGCTGATCAGCGACAGTGATGCAATTGACAAGGCGATCGGCGCGGCCTACGTTTGGAAAGCCACTTTGTTCCTCCAAACGACACGTTTCAAAACTCCAGATGAGGATGATGAGGACTATGTTATCCGTGAGGAAGCAACCACCGATGAAACTATTGTTGCAGCGGTGCGAGGTTCTGGGGCGAGTCCACCCGAAGATGAGTCGGACGACAACGAAGAGAGCACGCCGGAAGTTTCAAGTAAAGACGCACTGAAATTCTTACAGAAACTGAAGGTTCACCGTGAGCAGAACTCCATCAGTGATGAGGTGTTCAAATGCCTTAGAATTATCGAAGACCAGATCGTCCGCAACGCCGTTAAAAGGCTGCGCAAGGCAAAAATCACTAATTTCTTTCAAAATGCGTGACACGCTTGAGAGAGAAGTGTACTAGACTAGTGAAATAAGGACTTTCCTCAGACTAAGCTTTATTTTTCATCTAACATAAAATAAATTGTGTTACAAAGGTAAGTTGTCTCATGGTATGTATTTTTACCTGAAAAAATTATGTTTTGGTTACAGTGCGGTACCGCTTAAAGAGCGGATTTTCGCGACTCCTGTGACATACGTTATATGCGGTTTACACTGTAGCACAAAAGCGTGGGTGTCCGGCATTTCATTAATTTTTGGTCTCGTGCTGTTGAGCCACCAGAAGCAGACACATTCTCACGCTGCTAGTTTTAACAGCACTATATGAGTGAAACGGACCATAGTCAGAGTGATGCCAGTTATCACGCTGTCAGAAATTTCCTTTTCAAGTGCAACAAAGCCAATTATTACACTGTCGACAAAAACACCTAGCTGTCTGAGTATCAAGCTTGACAATCAGATGCACTCAATTTGTTCAATCATGTGCACTCAGTATCGAGTCAGTCTTGTAAAAGTTTCCATTCGGTTTTGACTCAGATCAAGCTGAAGATTTTCTGACATAAGTATATATAAAAAGCATTTCATGCTTTAAAAAACTAGGTTCCAACATTGCTGTTTCCTGCATACATGTGTATAATTTAACTGTCGTCGCACCAAGGGCGCTGATGCAGTAGTCCTTGAACAAAGCACCTTACACGCCAAGCAAACAATGTGCCCCAATAAAATTCTTCGGGATGGGGAAAAATGCACAACTCCCTATGTGCTGTGTATGGATGTAGTGCAATGTATAGAAGCACTTTTTGATGCGGCATTCAGGAAATTAGGGCCTCAGAGAGTGGGAAAACGTACTGCATGATTGGCCGCAGTCCTATCGTATACCCTGCACAGACTTCTTGCAGAGCTGCGATGACATTATTCAGGCGTATGAGTGCATCACAAGTAGACATTTTTCTCCACATCCTTCAGTCAACAAAGGAAGTGCAATGACGATTATTGATGGTCTGGAATGTTTGAACATACGCCCAAAATTGGTTTCTTGAGGTGTCGCAGCCGAGCACAATGCGGGAAACATTTTATTACAGAGAAGGCTGGGATGCACTTTTTTCTTACCGACGTGAAGTAGTAAAACGTGAAGAGATTATTTAGATAAATTTTATGCGTAAGAAATATGTAGTAAACCCTATAACATTTTGGACAAATCGTCATTGTCCAAAATGTTAAACCATCACCAGCTTGTTTGCGCCCTTACTTTTGTTCGTAAACCCTATAAATTTAATTTATTTCGAATAACTATTTTTCGAGACAAAACTGTTGAGGCAATACTTTCTAAGCAACCCTTGTGTGTTTGCAAGTCCATTCTCAATCATTTCCTTTGATTATTTACCCCTCCATTCTCATTCCACACCACCCACCCACTGCCAAGACACTCACAAAACAGCCTTGAGCGTCAGGTGTTTTCTGTTCAGCAGGCACGACCTCGGTCATACTGGCTGCCAGGTCCTCTTCTGACACCACCTGCGAAGTTTCACTTTTCATGCTGTGCCTGGCATGGTGTGGTAGCATGCGTAACCTCGTCACACATTCGATTTATTAATACGAGTTCCAGCTCTGGACTTACAATCGCGTCTTCCCAGAGGTGGTCCGCTTCATGGTGCTTCTCACACTCGGACGGTGTCCCTGGATCATCCCGAGAAAAACAAAAAATTCACAATTTGAATTACTGTTCAAATATGATGTGGGCATGCAGAATTAATAGAAGCTGTTTAATTAATTAGGTGGCAAATAGAAACAACGCAAAATCTGCCAACTCTTTTTTTTTTTTTTTCGCATTGTATGATTAATTAAAATTGAACAATACTTTGTGAGGATGTCAAGCAGTTTGTGTACAGTCTAAGCTCGTTATAACAGACCTTGATTTTGACCAAAATTTCAGTCTGTTGTAAAAGGAGTATGTTGTATGCAGATATGAAGTTGAGTCAACGGTATGTAGAGGAAAACCAACCGAACTTCACAAATCGGTATGTTATATCCAAATGTGTGTTGTAACCAGGTCTGTTGTAATGAGCTTAGACTGTATTAGAGCTGGTACATAAGCATACATCTAAATTTTTTTTATCGCACTAATAAAAACCGAGAATCGAAAAAAAGGTTCGCAAAGGAGTCTTTAATAATTTTTAAATTGTTGCATCATCGAAGTCAAACTTCAAGCCCTCATCTTTCCGATCAGCAACTGTCTTTTCCTCCTCTCCGCGCGAGTGTTTGAAACTTGTACACGCTTCGAGGCTCTGTGATCGGACCACTTGCCGGGCGCCGGGCTACCTTTTGGGTTTGGTAACTTCTGTGCTTGGGAAGGCTTTTGGAAGATGTGAACTTGATGACTGGAGAAGCCAGCAGACGAGATTCAATTTCACATTACAGCAGTTTCACTGTTCACAAGCGCGATAGCCACCATGTAGGTCAAAACTAACTCCGACAACAATAAAAAAATACATATAGTATATTATATCACAGAATACATTGCTCACCAGCCTGCACCTTTATGCATGCCTTGGGTGCATGCCTTGGTTTGTGCAACAAAATGGAGTACACCAAGTACTAGCACTGGTCCAAATAGGCAACAAAAAAATTAAAGGAAGGTTCATGACCCTTGGGAAATTGATTGATTGATTAGGGGCTTTCTGGCGCAACAGCAACGTGGCCATACTGCGCCAAACTTAAATATTTACGCAAAGCAGAGGAAGAGTGTTATTTAAAGTAAAAGTAAAGGTCAGATACTCTGGCAGAAGATAAAATGCTTAAAGGACCTAATTATCTGTGGTGGTCACATACTATAGAAAGTGCATGTTGGAAAAGCTAGAACTTATGCAAAAACCTGTTTTCTCAAGGAACATAACAACACGTTCAAAAGGAATAATCGGCTGCTTGCCAAGCACTAGTGCAGGGTGGAATGGAATACAATACATTGAGAATTCCGGAAAACAGGAGC
>JAZHYW010011025.1:0-10896 GCA_037355805.1 Ixodes ricinus | reverse complement strand
CAATCTCTGTAATGCCGAATTGGAGCGCAGCTCTTGAAGCGAGGAGGGGAGAGTCACACCTTTCCCCTCCGGCCCCCCCCCCTCTTCCTCTCTTTCTACTCCTCCCTTTAGCAGAAATTTTTCGCTAAATTTAGCGAAAGTTTTCCGAAAAATAACGGAAAATTTTTCCGCAATTTTTTTACTGAATTTAGCGGGGAAATGTTTCCGCGTAATTTAGCGGTGAAATATGACGAAAATTTTCCCGCTAAATTTAACGGGGAAATTTTCCCATAATGCGACGCGAGGTTATGCCCGCTTGCATTATTCCATAATCAGCGCGCGGTTACGCCAACGGCGACGCCGCTCAAGCCAGAAACGAGTGCCTAAGAGCTGCGCTCTAAAAATGCCAGTGTCTTCTGTGTCAGTCCAGAGTCTTACGCCGGACGGTTTGGAGAGGTTTGCGCAGAATGTGGCTAAAACAAATTGGGATGACGTTTTCGAAAATGGAGACCCCAGTGAGGCGTACAGTCTCAGGTTGTTCGAGCGGCTTTCAGAGCCTTTACAGTGTCGATTTTTCCTACAAATTAATTGAAGTAGAAAAGCGGATCGGAAACCATGAGCAACGGTTGACTTACTCGGAAGAATAAATAATGAAAAACGCTCTCGAGAAAACGCCTACGAAGACTAAAGATCCTGAATGACCGCAAAACATTCAAGGAATATCCCAATCAACCAACAAAGGACTTGAAAAGGGCAAGGGATGCGCACCATCGTGCATCTTTTAGATCTTCAGTAGGCCGCAGTGACCTTACGTGCAGAAGTCAAATGCGGTTGTCGGGCGTGGTAAGCGCTCCAATGACATAGAAAGCGTTTCTCCTGCCGGCGTCGGGTTGCTCACTGCGCATACCTTTAGCAGACGTATTTTAATGACTATTTGGCACAAATTTACACTCAACGTAGTTATAGCGGTGACGGCATGTAAAAAATGTCATGTTTGAACAGCGAGTCTCATTTTTTTTAACGTCCATGTCACTGACGAAGAGGTGTTTACGGTTTTTTTGGATCAACAACAGTCACAGTTGTGATGCGGATATGCAGATTAGATCCAGTCAAGTATGTTTTACCAATTTGATCACTCCTTGTCTTACCCATATTTTTTATGTGACTTTCAATCGGTGTGTTTCCGCAACTCATGCAAACAGCTTAAGTTTCTGTGCTGTACAAAAGGAGATAAAAACGACATAAGCAATTCAGGCCCTTCTGTCCTTCCGGTATTTTCAAAGGACTTAAAAAAAATTATACATATTCGTGTCTCAGATTTTTTTTTTTTTTTTTATAGCACCAAATAATTACTGATGGTCAATTTGGCTTTCGGAAAAATCGATCTACGGAACTTGCATTGCTTGAACAAAAAGAATTTATTTTACGGAGTTTTGAGAGAGAGAAATTGGCCTTGGCATCTTTGCATATTTTACAAAGGCGTTTGATTATATAAATCACAATTAGCTGGGTGTCGATTAAAACTTTACCCGATTAATCACCTTTTAATCGATTAATTAGTCGATTAATCGGTTCTGTTAATTTTATAAATAATAGATTAAAAAGAATGCAACAACTCGTCTTGCCCTTGAATACTTATTTACTCTCTGTTTCACGGCGCAAAAGACATTTAGAGTATAGTGTACATATAGTTCAACGATTCAAAGACTCAGATATTCTTGCTCCAGCTCCGAAGGCAAAGAGGTTTGTCCACATTCTCGACACAAAGACAGAAGTCAGAGCTGGCATGCTTTTTTTTTTTCAGAGAAAGGAACCTCGACGAGAAGACGTTGATTGTTGTATGCGTTTTGCCGGATGGTCCTTGCTGCAGCTACATGGGTGCTTCGCCTGTAGGCGATACTAAGCAAACTTACGCTTCACTGTACGAAAACGGCTTTTTGCAGAGGATGCAGTGGACTTCGAGTTAAACTACCGCTGGGTTTACTTAAACCCAAACTTTCGAGCGGTGCCTTCATACTCGTGAACTCGTACAGTCTTACGTGCCGAATAGGAACAAGTAACCATGGCGTTCTTAGCTTCCCAGCTTCTTTTACTGCTTGTTTGTCTTGCCTAGGCAGGATTTGTAATAGATCCTCAATACGTAAAGTTTCGCGGTCACGCGTGGATCGATTGCGGGCCCGGCGTTCGTCTGGCATCGGCAGAACTGTAATATATATCCTCGGACACGTGACGCTTCGCGAGCGCGAGAATCGAACCTTGCTCATAGCACTGGCTGGGAACGGACTTTGAGTACCGATTAAAAACGATCAACCTTAAACAATTTGATCGCGATTAAAGCCTTAATCGATTAATCGGAAGGTTAACGATCAATTGCCCAGCCCTACAATTTATACAACCAGAAAGGCTCGATATTTACGGAATTCTAGGTCAAGCACTTCTGTTGCTTAAATCATATTTAAATCACCGTAAACAGCTTCTTCATCTTAATGGTTTCGCGTCTACAACAAAGTCAATTATATCCGGTGTACCGCAAGGAAGCATCTTATGACCGTTACTGTTTAATATATACATTGATTATATTGTAAAGATAGATCCACTGACTAAATTCGTAATATACGCGGATGGCAGGAGCCTCTTCTTTTCTGGCGAGACGAGCTTATCAGCTGCGCAATCGTTACTTTAACAGCGTTGCAAAAATTGTCCTCAGATAACGCGCTAAACATCGATGCGAGTAAGACGAAGGCAATCATCTTTCGGCCTAAAAAAAATGTTTCTACAACTAAGACCCTTGTCTTAAACGCGAAGGATATAGATATTGTAGATGATTATAAGAAGTTAGGCGTAATTTTCAGTCAGTACTTATCTTGGGAGAATTATGTAAATGATTTACGCACTATGATAGTCGCATGTCACTGGACTAGTCTCTCGTAACCGTTTATTTCATTGAGAAATTTTAAGCTTATTTTATACCAGACTTTATTTCTTTCTCACCTGAATTATTGTCATCTAGTTTGAGGCACAACCACGGCACAAATCTTAAATAAAATAACGAAAAAAAAACATGTGTGCCTTTTTGAGAATGCTTCTTACGACTCTAGCACCCAGAGTCTGTTTATAAAAAAAAATAATATACGTCCTGTTAACAACGTGTAGAAGTATAAACTCGCGATCAGTTTCAAGTTAGAAAATAAAAGAAATGGGGATAGTTTAGTGAACCTTGCGGAGCTAAAAGAACATGCAACTTCCTACCCAACTCGGTCGGCGGAACATTGGACTGCGCCACTGGTGTCACAACAACTATTCAATGCAAGTCACTCAAATAGACACTTCCTACTATATTGAACACCCTAATCAAAAATAACATGGATATAATTTCTATTGCGATTCAGGAATTACGAACCGAACTAACGTGGGTCGAAAACGAATGAATCGAAGTTTTGAGACCTGTTTGATTTTGTGCTGTGTTATGTTGGTTTTCTCAGTGTTTGACGCTGTTGCTTTGTTTTGATTTTTGTATATGCCACTACAAGGGAGCAAGGAGCTCCATCAAGCTGTTCTAATAGCTTTTTGTTTTCTTGTTTCCTCCATTTATGTATCAAAATGAAAAATAAAGTTCCTTAACAATAATAAAACGAGCAAAGAAAGATAGTAGGTGAAGTGGTAGGCGTGTTCGTTTTGCCGCGACAAGTCGAAGTTGTTCGAGCGCTTGTCAACTTTATTTAATTTTGTCAATGTGCGATTGCGGTGTTTTTCTGCGAAGTAAGAGAGAAAATAAAGGAGGTACATAATCCTACAGGTAATGTTTTGCTGCTTTTTTGTGCATATTAAAGTGTTGCCAGCGATATGGCCTCAACGGGACCGCCAACTGGAACCGCCGATGTCCGCCACTAAGCCCTCCTTTTCCGAAGCGGACAAAATCAAGGACATTTCGCTCTAGAATGTTATATTAACTCTATGATCTTGACAGGAAACCTTCGCACCCCAACTAAGGCTTTGTGAACTGCGCTTCGTCTGACTATAGACAAGAAAATATTCTGCAATATGGTTATACAAAGACAGCTCTAAGAATCTATACGGCACCACTGCTGCCGCAATAAGACGCCGAATGCCTCAACATGGCGCCAAGGCACCGATTGCAGACGACGATGTTGGTTTCGATTTCCAGTCTAACCGGAAGTGACGTCAGGTGCAAGAAGCCTGTTGGTTGTGAGCCCGACATTCTAGCACTGCTTTTCGTTTCTTCTGTCGCAGGCGGTCTTGCACGTTTGCAAGAAAGGCTCCTGTGCGCTGCCATTTTGAGGCGATGCTGGCGCCGCGTAACGTTTCCGCCATGCTGTGGCGGCGTCGTATGGTGTATCCGCCGACGGCCAGCGTTAGCGACACGCTTGCTGTTTCCAGGGAAATGCATGGAAGTGTTATCTACAAAGTATCGCAGCATCAAATATTGTAGGACATTATAACGATCGGAGTCTCTGCTCCAGCACGTCGTGGAAGCCACTAGGGGTGTCGCGAACCGGCCGAGGTTCGAGTTCGACCAGGTTCGACTTTTTCGAACTTTTAGGAATATTTTTCGGTTCCCCGTCAACGGCCCATAGGAGTCAATGCATAAGAATTCTCACTACAGCGAACACCGTTTTTGCGCTGTTCCGCTTGAACGAAATTTCACAAAGCAATTCGAAATTCGAAAGTTTAATTTTCCGTACGGAAAACAAACTTCCGAGCACTGGCGCATTTTGACACATAAAATACGTCTACTATAAAGTTTAAATCGCGTGTTGAACCACCAGAAACTGTCACTGATAACTGGTATCCGAGCGCAACGTTGACCGGGCGTGCAGGCCGCCATTACTTGATGGCGACGGTGATGAGGCTGGCCTTCCTACGCTGTTGCACCGATGCACCCTAGCTCTTGGCTTGATAATGCTCTGCTGCAGACTATCCAAAGCCAAAGCTCAGTCGTCTTTTTTTTTTTTTTTTCGGTTGTCATTTTATTAGTACGGTACGGCGGTACGACGACAACGACGGTTCGCGGGCTTTTGCGCCTGGCACGATGGCACCGCCAAGCAAAACGCGAAAGTTTTTATCCTTACAAGATAAAGTTCGCATCCTGGCCGAAGTTGCAAGTGGACAGAAGAAAGCTGTCATCGCCGAAAAGTTCGGAATTTCTCCGAGTTCGTTGTCGACGATCCTAAAGTGAGTGACGAGGACATTATACGAAGTGTCCGCGACGAGGCGCAGTCAGATGAAGACGACGTGCCGGACCTGCAGCCTCCGCCGTCCATGGCGCGCGTACTGGATGCGTTCGACGTTCTCAGAAACTACGTGGCTGCGCATGATGACGACCTCGCCATGAACTTACTCGCCCAATGCGAAAACCGCGTCACGGAGCTCCTAACAAGAAAAAGGAAGCAGGCGACGCTCGACACACTCTGGAAATAAAGATTTCTGTACTCTACCAGTTCAGGTATGTTATTTTTTTGTGAATTTCACAACAACAAAATTTTCGCTACAACGAATTTTTTCTCGCGCACCGTCAATTTCGTTTTTAACTGTACACGAGCTTACTGGCACAAGTGGGAGTCAAGGATTCTCGCACGCAACGCCACTTGCCAAAAAACTCCTTTGTTGCGGTGTAATTTCAAAGACAAGGGCGACCATTTTCATTCAATCTCTCCTTTGCAAATTTTGATGACGTAAAGTGGGGATCGCAGTACACCCATATGACGATATTTGAATGTGGTTCATAGATTGGACCCGAGCATTGCGTGGGCACTCGATTTGGGCTCGGGATAATTACTAGCTCGAGAAGCATTCGGGTAGTGGCCCGTGTCCAATCGCTGCATCGACGACAGTAGCCGAGCCATAACAATGTCTGGAACTCAGCGCGTGTCCTGTGCTTTGCCAGCCACAGCGCGTGGCTATGATCAACATTGGCGGCATATAATCGGCTCCAGATCACGTGGCCGCTTGTTCTGGCTGCGAGTTGAGGGGGCGAACGCTGCTTGTTTTCTTAATTTTTTTTCTGGGACTTCTATTGCGTGGGGTGAAAAACGAACGCGTGTATCATAGGTCATTAACGTCCAGAGAAACTAGAGATCTATATTCTTTACAGCCAATTCCTAGTTCAGAAACTCGCTAATGTGACCAAGCACCTAAAAATAGCTGGTAGCTGTGACGCTGATGGAATGCGAAATTCGCCCCATTAAGTGCGTTGCTCGACCTAATTGCTCCCGTCTTAGCTTATGTTTTTAATCTCACTTTTTAGAGTCTTGTGTGTTTCCCAGAAGAATGCAAGTACCAAAGGTGTCTGTACTGTATGAATAGGAGATAAAAATGACTTAGGCAACTATAGATCTCTATTCTATATTGCCCGTATTTTCGAAGGCCTTGGAAAAGCTCCTCTATCATCGTTTAGTAGAACTCTCGGAATAAATGGGACCTCTATAACTTCCTCGCAATATGGTCTTCAGGAAAAAACTGTTCAGCAGAGACAGTTCTACTCTCAATCAAAAATAGTTTGTCTTAGAAAAAGGTTGAAAGTAAGAAATTAGTTCTAGGAGAGTTCCTAGTATTTACAAGAGCCTTTGCCTGTCTAGATCACGAGGTGTTAGTCAAATCAAAAAGCTTGGAAATCTACGGCATTCGCGGACATGCCCTACAGCTTTTACAGATCATACCTACGACATCGCCAGCAATATGTTAACATAAACGGTTGACTACCAAATGTTACAATTTCACACTCCCACATTTTGCTAAATAGTCTTTGCACTGATAATATTGATTTTGATAGTTTCACTTTCAAGGACCAGCGCTTATATTTCAGCGTGATTTTTGGTTTTCTGTTTATGTTTGCACTTCGGTGAGCCTTGGTTTGTAGAAATTTCAACCATAGATCTGCAACGGTTCCACCGTATACTTTTGCCGTTTTTTCGATTTCTTCCGCATGCTTACGGCTGACCAGTGTAAGGGGCCCGAGGACCAGTCAAACTACCTACTGCAGCTTTTTCCCCGGGCCCCCCATCATTTGATGGAAAATAAAGTTATTATTATTATTATCTGTCTTTCGTTCATATAGATGGACGGACGCGAAGGCTACAATGCGCAATACGGCTAACGCGGAAGGATCGTCGCCTGTGGGGCGGGAAAAAGTGAAGGAATAATCTTGTCCTCATCACCAGTCTGCTATTTTCTCGGACGCGCTATTCGCCGGCCGGCTATCACCACAAACACGTTAAACATGTCGCTCCGCCTCGAGCGCGACTTTTCTGCTTTTGAAAGCACTTCGTCACGCGCCCAGCCAAAGCCACGCGGAAAGCAACGAGCTCGTGTTGGAGGCGGAGAATCTACTCGATTAACCTGTCATCGTCCTTATCGGAGGAAGCTCAACCTCAATACGCGTATTAGCAAATGTGATTCAAAACGCTCGCTAGGTGGCGCAAGTCGCCGCCAGATTCGAAGCATTGAGACGCTTACATTCCGCCATCCGTTCATCCAACTTAAAATACATGTTTTTCGCTCTCTCCTCTTTGTTCTTTCCTTTCTCTGTCTAAGGTATACAGACGGACAGAAAGTGGGTCTGCTAAAAAGCGACCAGTCGCATGAGGGTCTTAGGATAATTTCTGCCCTTTCCAACACTTAGAAACAAGCACGTTCCCCCTGGCGAGATGCCATTGCGAGAATATGTCCATTAATCTGACCAGCAGAACCACGGACACTTCCCGCCCTCTAATAAAGTCGCTGCTATCATCGTCAAAGCTTCAAGGATACGTCTGACAGGTCACACGCCCGCATCGCTCAATTATCCGACACAGTACGGAGAAAATCCTCCATAATTTTGATAATGACAGCGTCATTTCTCTTCATTAGATCCAGAAAGGAAAACAAGACGTCATATTGAAATCGGACGCGCAAGTCATGCGACCGTGATCGTTGGAGCCGCTTCAGCCACTTTCCCCGGCTCGATCGACATTTCGCACAATTGCAACCATGTATTAAGCGGGTCGCCGAGACAACGTTATGTATGGGCAGATCCTTCTTTTTTAATACATTTTTTTTAACGTAACTTTTTCTTTCTCGTTTAGTCTAGGCTCATTCTAATCGACTATTTCGCGAAGGCTGCGGGTCCCAGTGAGCCAACCAGCACGTCGGAGGGAGGCACGTGACTGTATTTTGCCTCACTACAGTTGGTGACAGATTAAGAATGGTCAAGGAGCTGCGCCTCGAGCGCGAGCTTGCTATCTTTGATGGCACTCCGACACATGCGCAGCCCAAACCCGGCGGAAGTCAAAGAGGGCATGCCGGAGTTTCCCCCTTCTGCATTCTTACAGTTCGCCCCTCTTTGTGGTGGTCAGAAGCGCCCAGCGGAAGCAACTCCCTCGCGCGCCCTTTCCCTCATTACGCCTGACCAAGTGACGTAAGTGCAAGCTATGTAGCACTGTCAAAGGCACGAGCGGGAGAGAGAAAAGGCCGCTTTGGTACGAATTTCGGATGGCGGGCTGTTTGTTCTCCGTGGGGGAAAAAAAGCGGTTCGCTGTCACTACGACGGATAATCGCATTACGGCTAAGCGTGTAATACGACGGATAAGTGCATCGCGACTAAGCGGGGAATACAGCCGATAATCGCATTACGACGGACTGACTCGGCACGACTGGAACGCACGCAAGAGGGTAAGAGGGGATGTTCCTTCTTCCCCTCTTCTTCAAGTGCTTGTGTTGCGCCAACACCTTCTAGAGAAGAAGGCCGTTAAACTCTTCTCGTGACGTCGCAAAGGAAGGCCATCGGGGGCGCGCGTCGAAGCGAAGGCAACGCGCGTGGATCGACCGTCGTAACGCGCTTTTAGTCACATACGCGTGTCTTATTAGCTAAAATGAAAGCTGCACATAGCAACGGGTCTAGAAAACATTTTATTACACGGGCAAAATATTACACCGCTAAATAATCGGTACGAAATGGCACGAGGTATGCGTATAAGACGTCTATAGAAAAATGTGATTGTTTTAAGTCGAAAACATTGAGTCACGCAATTATTGCTGTAGGAATGCATATTTTATACAGAAATACTTCGACAAAATGGCGAGACACGCAGTGATTGGACACAGCAAAACAGATCACAGTTAAAAATCAGGTAGACGTAGTCAACGCGGACACGGCTAGACAAGTGTCACTTACGATCATGTAAGCGATGTTATCGCGTGCAGTCACTGAATTCTTGCATTATACCCCGGCCACATGGCAAAATTAATGTAATTTCGATCGAATGACATTATGGGGTCGACAAATCAGCTTGCGACGCTCGTATAATCACTCAAGACCGCGAGCTGATTAAATCCCATATCATTTAATGAAAATATATTAACTTTTCCGTGTGGCAGGGGTACTAAACTTACTATTTACAGTCAACTAATTTACTTCTCCCTATGGGCTCGAGCTGCCTTAGAACAAAATATAACTTATTTTGTATACAATAATACTATTACCTTAATACAGTTAAGATTCTAGTATAAACGCGGTAAAGGCAATAAAATAACATTAGTATAAATAAACACATAAGCACAAACAACGCACTTTCAATAATCACACAAACTTGTTTTTCACCTTCCAGTGAAAACTAGAATATTACCACGCATATTTACAAATGTCGACGCAACAGCACACGGATAACGACAAAGAACGAGATTCCATTCTATCACGAGATTTAAAAAAAAGAAAAACGATTGCAGCACTTTACTCGCGTCTTACATGACCAAGAAAGCCCGTAAATAAGTTGTTTCTCACCTGTCGATCGTATCCATACGTCCCACAATATCCGTCACGAAAACATTTGAACACGAACTCCAAGAAGTCTCTCTCTGTCGAGAGAGAGGTCTATCGATAATCGACCAGTGTCATCGTTGGCTAGTTGCCACACATGTCACTCAAACCGTAGCAGGACTTGTTCCGCGAATCCACGTAAATGCCGTAGTATCAAGCGAACACAAAAAAAACTACCCGAGACTGCGGTGACGACAGAAAAACGACGGGAAGAAGGAAACAAGTCTCAAAAGAACCACACACGAGAGCAGCGGCAGCGTGACGAAAGGCTTAACGTTGTCGACCCATCTCTTGCTCGTGTGCGCTCCCTGCGGCGATGACTGGATTTTTTTTCGGTTTCCTTCCCTTCTGAAATGTCTCAGCGTTCCTTTTCAGACAGTCAGCAGCTCACACACAACGTAAATTTACCAGAATCGGAGCCCGTATGAGGGAAGAAAATGTCGCATCGGAGCCGGTTCATTCGAAAAGTGTGGGGAGCTGCGGGACTGCACGTAGTCCCGCGGTTACGGGGATAATCATAAATATAAATTTGGTACTTTCAACCTTGGTAACGCGTTGTATATTACGTTTATATTATATATATAATAAATTGTACAAGACTGCGCTTTTAAAACGTATATTAATGTCGGATAAACGCGCACGAACACCACCACGCCGCTCGACAAGAAACATTTTTTTCACGTCGATACCAGATATTTTCTTCACGTAGTTGCGCCATGGCCTTCCTTCTCCGACATTGTGACGTAACCACTCGGAGCGCTACGGGCGCTACGGCCTGAGATGCAGGGGCCTTGCTGGGCTTCTTCTCTAGGAGGTGTTGGTGCGCGCTCTCGCCCCTTTTGGTAAGCGCAAGTCACGTGCTTGGTCTTCGTCGCCCTGATTGGGCCGTATAGCGTTCGCTCTATGCCGAAGTTATACGCTCGAACGAAATGCAGGTTCGGCGATTGTGAGCGCGTGTGATCGAGGTCAAGGAAGGAAATCCCGGACGAGTCAACATTATCCGTGTTTTGATGACTCGCATGATATACGCTATGGTTACCCACAGGGCTTTCTCTGCAGGAGCATTTCCGAGACGTTTTCCTGCGAACCAGCTTGAAGAGTTGCTA
>JAZHYW010011024.1:0-17164 GCA_037355805.1 Ixodes ricinus | reverse complement strand
GTACTGCCTGAGGAGCATCGATACTCAACGTTGCTGCCTGTCAGACGCCTCCTCGCCAGGTACTGGCATCGTGCGGAGCCAGGGACACCCTCGTGCAGCTCCGCGAGAAGTACTGGATCCTCCGCCGAAGAGCAGCTGGTAAAGAAAGTGGTGCGTGCGGGGCAGGTGACCCGCCAGCGATTCAACGCGACTCCTGCAAGTGCTCCAACGGGACCCTGTCGTGGCGGATCGTACAACCCGAGCGGACCCGTTTGAAGTAGTGGGCACAGACTTTGCGGGACACCTGTATGTTAAGGCTAACGGCCTCACCAGCAAATGTTGCGTGCTGTTGTTTACATGCTCGGTCACCCGAGCGGTCCATTTAGAGTTAGTGACAGACATGTCGACAAAGAGCTTTCTATATGCCTTTCGCAGATTTGTGTCGCGGAGAGGGGTATGCCGCGTCATTTATTCAGATAACGCCTTGACATTTAAGCTGGCCTCAAAGGAGCTATGTGAACTGTGGAAGACACTCCGACACCCTGATGTGATCCAGCATTTTGCCAATGCTGGCATAGAGTGGCGATTTATTGTCGAACGAGCGCCATGGTGGGGAGGTTTTGGCGAGAGGCTCATGCGCTCAACCAAGGTGTCATTGAGGAAAGTGATCGGAAAGAAATGCCTGGGTGCGTGAGGAATTGGCCACGGTTCTCACCGAAATTAGCCGTGAGAATTCGAGACCCCTAAGCTTTGTTTACAACGAGGTTGAGAGGGCGACCCTCTCACGCCCGCGAGCTTTCGTCGGTAGACGGCTGACGGAGCGTCGGCGGCTGGGGAGAGCCGTTCGCTTCGACACCGGAGACACTGCGCGCTCTATGGCGAAAGCGAAAACGGATTCTAAATTTATTTCAGACGTGGGGGCGGAATACCTCCGAGAACTGAGGTCTCGCTTACGCTGTGACCAAAAGCAGTCCCCTCCGCCCCGAGTGGGACAGCTGGTCCTTTGAAAGAGCCACTTCCACGACTGCTCTAGAAGCTTGGCAAGGTCGAGAAGGTTTTTATGGACGCGATGCAAGGGTTCGCTCATGCGAGATTCGCGTACATCGCGGTACAGTATCGCGAAGGCCAGTGCAACTAATATATCCCCTAGAAATGACGGAACTCTAGAATGTGCTAGCGCCCATTCGGTGGGGAGTGTGTTGGAACTTTCGCGAGAACGCCGATCGGATTCGGGTCCCGATCATTTCGTCGAAACTCGTTTCGTGGAATTACGTTTCGTGGACAACTTTTCGTGGACACACGTTTCATGGACGCACGTTTCGTCGACACTGTGACGTTTCGTCGAAAATCGTTTCGTGGACAGCACGTTTCGTCGACAAACTTTTTTTCGGCTTTGAAAGGATTGCCGGAAACTCAAGGTACAAGCGGTTGTAAAAGATGACAAAGACGATGCCTAGCGCAGTTGCTCTCCGAGGAGAGCAACTGCGCTACTTGTCGCTCTCATCCGTGTCACATGGAATAAGCAAGAGCGCACAGGACTTCGCGCGCAGCCTATTCGGATATTTGCAAGTTACGATGCTTGTTTATGGAACCGAAAGTTACTGGAAGAAGAAAAGTGGTGGAGAAAAATATGCGTAGGCGCAAAACAAAACTTCGATCTGGTGGGTTGCGAAAAAAATCGTGGACACAGATTTTTTGT
The DNA here is from genome assembly GCA_037355805.1 of Ixodes ricinus. Classification (NCBI taxonomy): domain Eukaryota; kingdom Metazoa; phylum Arthropoda; class Arachnida; order Ixodida; family Ixodidae; genus Ixodes; species Ixodes ricinus. The sequence continues at coordinate 15,486 of JAZHYW010011024.1, read as the reverse complement.
TTTTCATATTGGTTATTTTTAAACAAAAGTACAGCTTAAAGCCTTTTATTTCTACATTAGAACCCTAATATTTACATTTAAATTAAACATAAACATTACCCTCAATTATTGAAAAGGAAAAGTGATGCAGTGTTTTACTGGCTACTGCGACTTATGCGCGAAAAAACTGTTTAGTCGCACTCGTTTCGTCGTCATTTATCCTTGAGGGCCGTTTAAAAAGGACATTACATAAGAAGGTGGCTGTAAACAATGTCAAATAAAAAGAAATAACAAAAGCACAAAAAACAATGACACTCGCACTCGCGCGAGCACGGTGCCCGCGAGTAAACCTAGAAAACGCTACATTGCAATGCAAAAAAAGAAAAAAAAAAACGAGAATTGGTAATAGATAAGTAAATCATTACGCCAAGTTTAGTCTTATTACACAAAGTAAACCACAGTTGGTATCGAATGTGCAACTTAATGCATTATATAGCTTCTCTCGAGCAGCCGCCGCATCCAAGGCCTTGGAAGCAGTAGTACCACTAGACGAGATCTGTCGGCAGCAGCCGACTGGTCCTCAGGCGCGACATTCAATTGTTTTTATCGATGCCAGCAGACAGATACCAGGGGCGAGTTTGTGACCCAGCTCTTTGCATAAAAGAGCGGCTTCCAAATCTGATGTTCTTTGGTCACACATTGGTTTATGTGCATGCAAAGTTTCAGTACAGACATAACAAATGCAGAACTATAGTGCTGTTATTTAATATCCAGAAGCTAAATATGCTAAAATCTAAAAATCGTATGCGGTCTGGTATGCCTATGGAGGAAAAAAAGAACCGTGTTTTATTACCGTAAAAGTAAACTACGCGAAACCGAATACTCCTACAAAGTTTATTGCTAGCGGCTAAGACCAGATGCCAATTAGCTTAAAAACCGATTTTATGCCAGTTTCAACGATAAAATGGTTGTGTGCACCGCAAACAGGCCTCGTTTTTTCTTTCAATTTTTTTTTAAAGATCTTCAGTGTTTTGACGTGTGGACTATCTATGCTATGTTCAAGTGGCTCTTGAGGATTCTACCAAAAGACGCGACGCGCGGAAAGATACACTTGCTCTGGAAACGACTCTGCCACTTCGTCAAAACAGTCGAAGTGCCGGCGGCCAACCCGCGAAGGGTTGCATTCGATGACGTACAGACATCTCGATCACGTATGCTGCCGAAAGCGTAGCCCTCAAGAGCAGCGCATATTGGTGAATGTTTTAAGAATCTAATTTGATAAAGGACAGTGGTCGAGAACAAAACTTTCCGTCTTTGACAACGCTTCCCCAAAGGTTCGGGCAAAGACACGAGCGAAACCATACAAATCGTAAGTTCCGACATCAACGCGATCAATAGCCCCCCCCCCCCCCCCCACAAAAAAAAAAAAAAAAGCAGCACAAATTATTGAGATAGTTTAAGTCGGTGAGGCAAGATGGCTGCGCACTGGTTCGCCCTACTTGGCCCAGTCGGCCATCTTTCATCCATGCATCCATCCATCCATCCAGCACAAGGCCGCGCGCCGCGCAGGCGCAGAGGCCGCGAGGAGAAGCAGCTGGCGGAGCTGGCAGAGCGAGCTGTCGACGAAACGTTGCAACGTCTGTCGATGAAACGAGCGGGTGCTCGTTTCCACGAAACGATCTGTCGATGAAACATCGCAGTGTCGACGAAACGATTTGTCCATGAAACGTCGTTCGACGAACTGATTGCCACCGATCGGATTCCCTCTGCGGAGAGGATGCACGCGAGGGCGAGCTAGAACCTGACACCACGGCTTGCCTCGGCGGAGACGATCGCGCGTGAGGCCGAGCTGTAAACTTCGTACCCGCAGCGGCCGGATGCAGTCGCGAAGATCAACAGCTGGGAAAGTGGAGACGGACAGAACAGAAAGCTGGAACGCAAGCGATCGGAGTGGGAGAAAGTGGCTCGTCTCTTTAGAACGTGTGTGTAGTTTAAAAATAAAAGAGTTGGGTTTTGTTCAAATGGATCGACATTTCTGAACGCAAAGAATCAATTCTCTCAACAGTTACGATATAGTTTGTCCTCAACTAATACAGTGTTCTAGGTGTAATAGCAAAAGGAAACCAGCACCAATGGGGGCTCTGCGCGAAAAAAGCGGACGGCCGCATGTGGCGCTGCAATCGACAACTGTAGGAGAAAATGGCTTGTTCAATCAAACTTACAAGAAAGCGCCGCTTGTCCAAAAGATTGGATATGTGTAGATCACTCTGAAGCACTAAAAACTGCTGAAGTGATGGGATTTTATGTTACCACTAAGCTGCACTTCATCGTGCCAGAGTACGGAAGCGTGAGGCGGACAACTACCTGAAGCTCAGTCGATCCACATAGCTTTTTCACCCAGTTTTGTCATCAGAAGAATCTGTTACTTTCACTACTGTCAGCGATTTCGTACTTTTGTGATTGTGCTATCCCCTTCTGTGCTGTGTAACTAATTGCTATTATATCCTTAAATGCTTTCATGTGACTTTCTTTATTGTGTTTTTTATTATTGTGTTTGCCTGAAAATGTTTTGTTTTTGTTTTCTCGCTTTGTTTTAGGATCTATAAAGTCGGATGCAGCTCGGAATCTACGTGTTTTCAGCATATTTCTCTCTTTTTCTTTGTCATGGTGCATGCGAGGTAGAGCTCCCTAGGTCAATATTATCTTCCTGTAGAATTGAGCCATTTTCTTGAGCCGCTGGTAGTGAAATTGTGGGAACTTTTTCCCTAATTTATCTGGTTGTGTTCTTAGTAGCATTCATTTCTAAGTTTGAATATGTGTTATTTGTGGTCAAAGTAAAAAAATTAGTATTAAAATATATTAAATCAGATTTGTCTGGTTTAAACCGTATCTATTTGATTTAAATCAAACTTTCATGGTTTAAATTACTTCTAAGCTAGAATGAGTGTCTCTTTCATTACTGGATATGTATGTGTTTTAATCACTGATATAAATCCCCTCCTGCTTGGTCATTATTTGCTTCAAATTCAAAATAAATGCCCATGGACAGCGAACACACCCTAGACAAGTGATAAATAGAAAAGGTTTTCACTAATATGCAGGGGTAAGTGTGTTTTGATTTAAATTATTATAGCCAAATCGATGCGATTTATATCATGGCCACATCGGTGCTATTTAAATAAATTTAAATTATGATTTAAATCATAGCCATATCGGTGCTATTCAAATGATACAAATCACTATTTAAATCTTTATTTTTGTTCTCCACCCTTTGTGGTACGATTATGTCATAACATGTACACATAGGTTGCACTGACGTAATTTGGTCCTCCTTTCTGGTGGCCGAACTTCCTCGAGCGTAGCCTTTACTGTGCATATTCTGCGAGCAGTACACGAGCGTCGCGAGCGAGCGGAAACGAGTGAGCACAGCTTCATTATACTTCGTTTCAATTTATCTGCGAGCGAAGCCAAAGCTAGAAGCGCGAGACCAGCGCTTTGTGCGTTTCTGCCCAGCTCGCGCGCTCGAGCAAAGCCTGAACGCACGGAGCTTTCGTGCTCGCGCTTCCAGCTTTGCCTTCGCTCGCACATAAGGTGAAACGAAGTATAACGGCAGGTTTTGGCCACCAGAAAGGAGGAAGGATATGACGTCACGTGCAACCCATGTACTGGAATTCGTTGTTGCTTCTCTCTGCGGCAAAACAAGGAAGTTTTGATGGGGAGTTACGACTAAAAATTTGCTAGAATATTAAAATGTATAAACACAAGTGTTCAGCAACTTCCGCATAGTAGTATATGAACAGTAACCAGCTAAGGAAACCAGGCATAGCTTGAATTTCCGTCTCCAACTTGCAAGCCAGTCCGCCAGTGAAGAGTATAACACCGAAATAATTTTACTGGATCAGTAGGTTTTATTTATCGGGCAGAAGTAAACTGAGGAGAAATAGCATCCGTGTTTTTGTCGCCTTAAAGACCGACCTACGAATCCATTTTCAGCAAGGTAGGAAAATGCCCCTCGCGCCCCTCCTCTTTTCACCCTCTCCCAACAGTCACGTGATGGCAGGGGCTTCTTTTGTGTCGGCTTTTCCTGTAGGGATAATCCTCAAAAAGCGCAAAATGAGCGGCTAGCTGCGAGCGCGACAACGACCTTGAGACTTCCAGGTGTCTTCCCCTCGTTGACGCGGGCACGCTCAATCCGCGAAACTGAGGAAGTCAGCGCGACCGAACGCTTTTTTCCATGAGCTGCAGGCCCGAGGCCGCTCGGTCGGTGGAGATCGAGGGGCCGTGGTATGCTGGGGTCGTTCCAGCAGCCGCCCTCTGGCATCGCGCCGGCTGCTGGAACCATTCCCGTGTCTGCACAAGGATTGGCTTGCGCAATAAAGGGTTCAGGTCGTCGATAATACATTTCTTTCCGAAACATATAAATCAAGTGGCTTTCCCTATTCCTTTCATAACTGTTCGAAACACATATCTCCTCTCATATGTTGTTCATCCCATTTTGCACTATTTTGCGTATTTATTCTTCCTTACCTCTGCTTGATGACTGTTTTATAAGTTGATAAAGGCCTTTAAATATTGGCGCGGGCTTGCGCGATCAACGCTGTACCGGATTTATCCAATATTGGACAAGATTGGCGTCAGGAGGGTGAAAGAAGCAAACCGAAATTCTGGCTTCTAATGAAGACGGCGCAGTCGTAAGATAGGTCTTTACTTCACCCGCATCCACAATGCCCCATCGTTTGCACTATCACAACTTCTCAGTAACCTAGCTGTATACCACATTTTACTCATAGTTACTATAGATGTGGCCCCACAGGCTTTCCCGTTATGAGCGAGTCGACTTTTTAATGACCGGCGACTCTCCTGAGTGAGAATAAATATTATCACCTTCCCACAACAACCACCCCTTTCTCTCCCCCCTCCCCCTTTCCCGAGTTGGGGAGATATCAGGCCACTCCAGGAAGCAGCCTGCAGACTGGGCTTTTTGGCTACTCATTCTCAACACATTCGAACGTGGAAGTAAACACATCGCATGAACGTCGCCCAGTTTATTTGCAACCTAAATAATGTGGCTCTACTGTTGGGACCCAATCGATTTCATCATCAATCATTATTTGTTATGATTTCATGGTGAAAGTATGTTCGTCATGATGCCACAGAAGTGATCGATTCAAAGGGAGAAATAGGTCCTCGTATTTATTTTGCGGAAATACTCGCTCCTGTGACGCTCTAGTGCGTAAGGTCAAAGCACCCGAGGCAGTGCGTAATACTTTACAACTGTCGTTGCCGATGAAATATTTGTGGGAAGTGCGTAAAATTGTTTACACCATATTGTAGCACCCTAAACAAAAGCATACCTAAACACAACAAACTGTCGCAATCGCAAAAAAAAAAAAGATCAGCCTGCGAAAATTGTTGTTTCTCTCTCTCTCTCTTTTTTTTTTCCCGCGCCACTACAAAGAGTAGCGGCCGAGCAACGAATTTCCACCAAAACCTCGCTTCTTGGAGAAAGGACTCCAGGGTATATGGTAGTGAATCTGTCAGGGAGTTTGTAGGAATAATAATAATAATAATAAAATAATAGCCATATGCACATAATCATACTAATGATATTTGCTTATTTAATGTGCCTAAATACAACCACTCGGGTCTTCACATTAGCGCACACAAGACGCAAAGAAGAAATTCATAGCACACGCACAGCTTCTAATGTACAAATTAGCATAACTACAATAGGTCGCACACTTCACACAAGATGTAATAGAGTTTCAACTTTCAACTAGACTTGCACAAGTTCCGGCGAAAAACTGGCAGATCTGTGAAGATGTCCAAAGTAGAGGATGCGATTGTATTAAATGAAAGTTGCATACGGGACAGTGGAGAGAGTTTAGACATGAATTGAATATAAAAGACATTTAAAATTTCTGGTAACGCGACAAGGAACATGAAAATCGACAGAATTCAGAAGTTGATTAGCATCAGTCCAACCATTTACAAGCCTGACGAAAAAATCAGATACGCTAGTAATCCTCTATTTGACAAAGTTGTAAGTAACAACGCTCTTAAGCAGAATTCAGTAATCATAATAAGCGACGCTGAAAGTGCGTATCATACAAAATGCGCATCATTCCTGTTGCACAAATTCGATACTTAAAGACTGCGACTTCGTTCGAGAATTCCAAACAACAGATGCACATTCGTCTGCAACGAGCTAGAGCACGAACTACACGAATCATACAAGCACGGGCGTCTGAACTGTTCAGTTATACGAGATATGATGAGCAGAGTTTTCATCGCACGGCCAACAATAATAAACATGAGCGCTGAATAACTGACGTGCTACAGGCACGTCCAAGATCTGTCATCTTAATAGGCGACCATTGAATATACTAGACGTTCTACACAAATCATGCCCGGGATATTTCCATTTTTCTTCCACGCGATTAGAAGGCAAGACGCTGGGGGAATTCATGTGCACTAACATGCGGCTTCTAAGAGAGAGTACCAGATTTATAGTGCATGTGAATTTAGATGTAAATAGTTTAATCACTGTGCACAAACATTCGCGGCCTGGAGAATGACATGGAAGCATGGATGAAAGCAGCTTGCTGGAAAGAGAAGTCTATATTGCATTGCACTAATGTAAAGAAAAGTATTACGTACTTTTGTCTTATTTCTGTGCGAAAATAAAAACAGCGTTTAGAAACCGAACACTGTGCGTTTCGAGGCGCCGAAAGGACATAAAAAACCGGGACAACCTGAACGATACGAGGCGCCTTGCGTCACTGATCTTGTCCTGGTTTCTTGTTTTTTCGGAGCCTTTCAAAAGGGGATGAAAAATTATGAACCGACTGACCCGACTTACCACATTAGAGCAGTTCATTTTCATTACGACAGGCTCTCTTCAAGCGTCTTGCATAGTTCAGCTTGTACTGGTCCGTTTTTATTTTCGGTTCCTTTCATAAAGTGAGCTCTAAGCTACTGGACCAACCTACCACATTCATAATTTGCGGAAGCGGAGAAGTGGAAATGCGACAAAAGGAAAGATTCGCCCGCGCTATTTGAGGCCTATAGAAAAGCGGACCGGATAGAAGGGGGCCGAAATCTTTTTCAAGAAACACACAATCTTCTCTACAATTCTGTCTAACAATTTGATATGAAGGTATACTTGGACGCTGGCATTATTCGTTTAGGAATCAAGTGAAACTTTGTATCGGATCATTATACGTCTACGTCCACTCCCACTCGATGATTATCATGTTTTCGACTCCGCACACAGGGTGGCTTTCAGCGGTGGGTTTTTAGTCTGACTGCTCGCCAGAGCGCGAGCCAGAACGCACTACGGCTGCAGGCCGTCGCGCTCTTCCCCTTCTTCTCCATATCAATAAACAATCAAATATACCCGGGCGGAGCCGTCAATCGTGCTGGTGTCGGGAACCAGTAAGTCTGACCCTTGAAATGCAGGCGTGACGCAAAACCCAGAGGCGTCTCGTGCGCCCACTTACGTTCTTCCCCGGATTCCTAAACGAATAATGCCGGCGTCCAAGTATACCTTCATATCAAATTGTTAGACAGAATTGCAGAGAAGATTGTGTGTCTCTTGAAAAAGATTTCGGCCCCCTTCCATCCAGTCCGCTTTTCTATAGGCCTCAAATAACGCGGGCGAATCTTCCCTTTGTCGCATTTCCACTTCTCTGCTTCCGCAAATTAAGAATGTGGTAGGTTGGTCCAGTGGCTTAGAGCTCACTTTTATGAAAGGAACCGACAATAAAAACGGACCAGTACAAGCTGAACTATGCAAGACGCTTGAAGAGAGCCTGTCGTAATGAAAATGAACTGTTCTAATATGGTAAGTCGGGTCAGTCGGTTCATAATTTTTCATCCCCTTTTGAAAGGCTCCAGAAAAACAAGAAACCAGGACAAGCTGAGTGACGCAAGGCGCCTCGTATCGTTCAGGTTGTCCTGGTTTTTTATGTCCTTTCGGCGCTCCTCAAAACGCACAGTGTTCGGTTTCTAAACGCTGTTTTTATTTTCGCATGGAAATAAGACAAAAATAATACTTTTTTACACCAGTGCAATGCCATAGAGACTTCTATTTCCAGCAAGCTGGTTGCCGCCATGCTTCCATGTCATTCTCCAGGCCGCGAATGTTTGTGCACAGTGATTAAACTATTTACATCTAAATTGACATGCACTATAAATCTGGTACTTTGCTCTTAGAAGCAGCATGTTAGTGCACATGAATTCCCCCAGCGTCTTGCCTTCTAATCGCGTGGAAGGAAAATGGAAATATCCCGGGCATGATTTGTGCAGAAGGCTAGATTCAATGGTCGCCTATTATTTTCTACAAACTCCCTGACAGATTCACTACCATATACCCTGGAGTCCTTTCTCCAAGAAGCGAGGTTTTGGTGGAATTTCGTTGCTCGGCCGCTATTTTTTGTAGTGGCGCGAGAAAAAAAAGAGAGAGAGACAGAGAAAGAGAAACAACGGTTTTCGCAAGCTGATATTTTTTTTTTTTTTGCGATTGCGATATTTTGTTGTGTTTAGGTGTGCTTTTGTGGTGTAAACAATTTTACGCACTTCCCACAAATATTTCATCGTCAACGACAGTTGTAAAGTATTACGCACTGCCTCGGGTGCTTTGACCTTACGCACTAGAGCGTCACAGGAGCGAGTATTTCCGCAAAATAAATACGAGGACCTATTTCTCCCTTTGAATCGATCACTTCTGTGGCATCACGACGAACACACTTTCACCATGAAATCATAACAAATAATGATTGATGATGAAATTGATTGGGTCCCAACAGTAGAGCCACATTATTTAGGTTGCAAATAAACTGGGCGTCGTTCATGCAATGTGTTTACTTCCACGTTCGAATGTGTTGAGAATGAGTAGCCAAAAAGCCCAGTCTGCAGGCTGCTTCCTGGAGTGGCCTGATATCTCCCCAACTCGGGAAAGGGGGAGGGGGAGAGAAAGGGGTGGTTGTTGTGGGAAGATGATAATATTTATTCTCACTCAGGAGAGTCGCCGGTCGTTAAAAAGTCGACTCGCTCATAACGGGAAAGCCTGTGGGGCCACATCTATAGTAACTATGAGTAAAATGTGGTATACAGCTAGGTTACTGAGAAGTTGTGATAGTGCAAACGATGGGGCATTGTGGAGGCGGGTGAAGCAAAGACCTATCTTACGACTGCGCCGTCTTCATTAGAAGCCAGAATTTCGGTTTGCTTCTTTCACCCTCCTGACGCCAATCTTATCCAATATTGGATAACTACTAGGAATGGGCCATTTTTTCATTGAAACTTTCCGGACATTATTTGTAACTCACATAACGGTCAGTTCTGAAACTTGGCATCTGATCTGACCTGCTAGAGCTACATTCGGCGTGTAGTGTTTCAAGCCTGCCATTTGTGTCGTGTTGAGCACCAAGAAACACATCACACTGCCACCGCATGACATCTTCCAAAAATCTGAAACACTTTCGTTCAGTGTGACGAACGTAGAAGTGACCAAAAGGTGTGCTGTCATAAAACATCACTTCATAGGACCACGAGCAAGCATCCGGCCGACGCCCCATCTTGCAAGCGCTACTGCTCAGCGAAGATACGCCAGTGCCACACGGCGGCATCCGCTTCGAAGGTCTCACGGAGTGCGCGCCGCATTTGCCACTACACCCCTTCTAGAACACTACAACTACAACTCCGAGTTGGTACACCCCTTCTAGAACATTACAACTACAACCCCGAGTTGGCCTGACCCACGGTGGCCTAACCCCAGAGCGCACTCTACAGGATGTCTCAAATAGCGGCCAGGCACTTTAGATCGAACGCGAAAATCGGTTTCTTAACGTACCGCACTGTGATTTTGTGCAGCAGTTCCCGCAGGTGGTGCATTTTTTCTGTAAAATTTGCAAAGAAGGAACTTACATGAGGAAAAAGAAAAAAGCTTAACACCACTGAAAACGCAGTGAAGCCGCCGGTCTTCAAATAATAGGGCACCGTTTGGCACGGGAGTCAAGAGATGGCGCAAGCGTTTGCGACGCCAGCTGCGGTCAACGAATAAGCGTATGGCGCCGAGAGCCGGCGTCATCAGCAGACAATAGGGAATTGCAGTAGACCGTTTTTCTCCTCCGCTACGGTATCCCTGAAGAAAACGCCGCAGCTGCGCGTGCGCGCCGCCAGCCTTATCTGCATAGTTCAAGGTCTTGTGGCGGATTACGGAACCTTATCCGGCTGCTTAGCGGGCTGCAGAAACGGTCACTGCAATTCCCCACTCTTTTCGACTCAAAAGCGGCGCGCGTTCCGCAGGTGGCGAGACTCGGGCAGAACAAAAAATAGGCGCGATAACGACAAGAAACTGCAAAGCAAACGACATAAGCAGCCCGAAAAAAAGAAAAAAGAAAAGCAGTCGAAATAACCCGACAAACCATTTTTTTATTGATTATGTGTCCCTTCAACGTGCTTTATTAGTAAAAATGGTAAAATCATGCAGTGGCAACTGCCATCAAAAACGTTTGTGCCGCTTTTGAGTAGAAAAGGTCGTCTGCTATTTGACGCCGGCTCTCGGCGTTTGGCGGCAGTTGGCGACGCGACCGCTTGCGCCATTTCTTGTCTCCCATGCCAAACGGCACCCTATGTTTGAAGACTGGTGGTTTCGCTGGGTTTCCATAGAAGTTAAGACTCTTTTTTTTCTTCGGGTAAGTTCGCACTTCGAAAATTTTATATACAAAAATGCGCCACCTGTGGACAGCGCTGCAGAAAATCGTAGCGCGATAGGTTAAGAAACCGATTTTTCCGGTCGATTTAAAGAGCCTGGCCGCTGTTTGAGACACCACAGGCGAACGCTATCATCATCATCCCACAAGGGTACAATTTTGGTATCGCCCACACATCGAAAAATATGTATTATAATATATAAATATTGGGCAAAACTTTTTTTGTTTTCTAGGTTCATCGTTTTTTAACGTTTCGGCAAATACAGGCTTTCGGGTTCAGCGACGTTCTATATCCTCTCAGATTTAATTCAAGCATGTTAGTGGGTCAGCATTGGCATTTATGAACATTATATGAACACTGTTTCGAGAGAAAGCGAAAAGGCTTTCAAAAGACGAAATACCAAAGATGGAATTCATAGCCAGAGGGCAGCAGGTCACCTTTAGACTGTTTTAAGTATTGGATTTACCACAATTCCTATCGTCGTATGTGATTTTCAGTTAGCAGTTATGTTTCATACAAATGGCTGTATTGCATACCATGGGTTCTATATTTGGGGAAGAAACAACAAAAAATGCTTGGCATCTATAAAAATCAAAATCGTGCTTTTTGAAAAAAATTTACACTGGGAGTTCAGGATAAGATGGAAAGAGTAATGTAAACATTTAATATGCAGTTACCGTAAACCTCGATTGACAAGATTGATATAACAAAATACGTAAGTTACAATTTGTTTATATATGAATGCCTCCTTTTGGAATTGTACGTTTTCCCTCGATGGAATGAGGTGGTTCGTGTCACAATTTTGTTTTTTTAACAAAGTCTATCCCCTCTATGCACATATTTCTGCTACCTGAGTGATTCAAAACAAAAAAGCTTCTACACGGGGAAACGTTTTTTAACTCGTTAAAAGGACACAAATACCCTCTCAATTTTCTTTTAATTTTTTTGCCGGGCGATTTAATATGAATGCTGAATGCTGGGCTAGTTGGTATTGGTCTTGGGTTGCCAAAGGCATGGTAGCGCTTATTAGACGAGGACAACAGAAAGGAAGATAAGACAAACACGAGCGCTGACTGCAACTATTTAATCAACATGGAAATGTGGCATATATACACACTTCGATCCTGTCAATCAGCCAACCCCAGGCCTTGCCGCCGCTCGCATGAACTGCACCTCCTTATCGAAAAGGTCGATAGATGCAACGCTGACACACCCCACACCTGCCCTTTTTATCTCATTCGCTTCGATAATTTCCCTCACAGTTCTATTTTTATGTTTAGCTAGTACAGAGCATGAGTCGAACAATGGTTTGCAACCACAGTCATGGCAATGCATTGAAAGGTGCCCATCCCGATAGTTTTTAACGTTAAGACTGTGTTCTCGGAGCCTGTCGTTCAGGCATCTCCCAGTCTGACCTACATATTTCTTACCGCATGTTAGCGGAATCTGGTACACCACGCCCTCAACACAAACGACAAACGGCTTTCTGTGCCTTATCACACAACCCAGTGAGGCTTTGCGGAAAGGGTTCGTCAAATGGCTCAGCCTGGCGAGCTTATCTGGAGCAGAAAAGACCACCTTTGTGTTTATGCGGCTAGCTATTTTCTTTAGGTTATGCGCCGTCTTGTGCATGTAAGGCACTACTGCAATCCTTTGTTTGCTCCTGGCCTTTTCTGGGCGGGTGTTGCCCATTGCTCGAAGCCTCTTAAGGATCACCTCCGCTACCGATACCAGTACAGCTTCCGGGTAACCAGCAGCCAGCAGACGTCCAGACTGCTCCCGGACACTCAAATGTGTGACATGGTGACATGACTTATGAAGGGCGTTCTTGAAGCACAAATTAACAATCCCTCTCTTAACCAGTTTTGAGTGGGACGAATTAAAAGGCAGCAGGGGCTTGTTCGCTCTAGGTTCATACATCCAAGAATGCCCCCAAGATGTTGCGTGAAGAGCTGCCTCACAGGTCCTGCATCCGATTGTGGCATTGGGCGGTAGAGTCGGCACAAGTTTCCGAAAGATCGACGGGATCGGGACCAACGGCTGGCTGCAATTCCTGCAGAACAGTTACGGGCACCTCGGAAAGCGGACGCTACATGATTTATATGCTCCTTGCATTTTGTGGAAAGTGACTACATTGAGCTCGCAGGTGTCGAAAAGGGAATCCCATACCATTTAGTTCAGCGACGTTTCGTCCACACGTCTTTTTCAATGATAATTGTAAACAACAAAAAAAAAAAAAAGAAATGAAAAATATAGCATAATGTTTGACAAAAAAAAAAAAAAAACTACGCCCACACTCTGGAACAACCTGGGTTCGCTGCGTGTGACGCGGAACTCTTTGTTCGTAGTATTGTAGCCGGTCGACTGTAGGTCGGAAAGTTTGCTGCCGATTTCCCTCCAGCAAAGGCGTTCCCCAGGTTCGAAACCGGGCAGAACCACGCATTGGCCACATTCGCACCTAGTATATAAATCGTACTCGTGTAATTAATAAAAGTAATTAATTTGCCTTAAGGAAAACATTGGAGAATTTTATGCTGAATTCGATCCCACGACCCTTCGGTTGCGAGCCAGGCACACTACTGACTAGGTTATGCCATTTTTTATTAATATTTATCGCTTGTTTTTGGCATGACACAAACATATTTACACTGACAGCCTTATACAATATAAAGTGTCAGGCCGCCAGCCAGTCTTTGGCTGACGCTGTCACATTTAAAAACCTCTTAACGTCACAAGTGGTTCAATTCTTGATAACCATTCAGGTACAGTGACTTCGGTTTTAACGCCTTCAACGTAAGCCATAACACTTCCACGAAAGTGCATCCTCGCAGGCCGAACATCGGCATCACTATGAAGCCTCGCCGTGCGGGAGAGCCATAGACTGTGGAGGGCCATGAGCATTATCAAATCAAAGGCACCCTCTCATCATTGTCTATTGCTAAGATGCGAATGCCATGCTGATCTATAGTCCGTTGCAACCTAAGAACGAAGGGCGAGGGTAACACGGGCCGGGGAGGAGGAAGCAGACGGAACGCTAAAGAGAGAAGGAGGTTTCCCGCTCTCTTCTCCAGCGTTCCGTCTGCTTCCTCCCTCCCCGGCCCATCTTACCCTCGCCCTTCGTTCTTAGGTCGCAACGGACTATAAGAAATCTTTACGAATCTTTCGTTGTAGTACATCCTAAAAGAAGACTCCCTCCCAACAATACAAGAAAACATACTCAATTATCTCGGGGTTTTGCAAGTGTAACAGATCGTACCCCAGGGGACGAAAATCCTCTTTTCTAAATATGTTCTTACGGAAAACGTACCTGTGTGAAGTTTAAAAAAGAAAGTCTTGACCCCTGGGTTAACTGGCATCCGCTTTACTCTTTTCAGAACATCCTGTCCTGAGCCTTCACAATATATCGCCCAGTATATCGGAACGAAAAAAAAACGCTATCTCTTGAACCTTTATATAATATTTGTTTGCGTGACACGTAACTTAAATATCCCATGGAAAAACGCGTCTGAAAAAACTGAACCGAGGATACAATTTCTTTAACAAAAACCAAAAGCAGTGCCGGATATGCACTCGGTGGATACTATTCGCGTCTCCAGCTCGCCGCTCGCCCTCCCGCGGCGGAAACGGGAAGCGCTCTAGTGAGGGTCCCCCAATTCTCCAGCTCAGCGGGCACGGCGGAACTGCTCGCGATCATGGCTCGCTAAATGTCGTTTCCGAATGCAAACTACACTCTTCACTGTCCCAACGTAGGTGCTGCAGCCGGTATGGGATTGTACCTTATTAGAGAGTTTGAGTATTGCGCATATAGAAGCAAACGCAAGCGCTGTGCGCTTGCGTTAGGGTGGCTTGCTTTACGTTTCGCGCGCGCATCGTTGCCATGCTCCGATCCAAGACCGCAATTTCGGGTTCCGCGCATGCGCAGCGTGGAACATGCAAAGCTAACGCAAACACACAGCGCTTGCGTTCGCTTGTACACGCAATACTAAAACTCACTACTGTTTCACCGTTCTCAACACCAACGAAACGTGCTGCAGTGAGCAGACGCGCAAGCAGGTAAGCGTTCCTTCGAACTGGAAAGGCTGAGCATGGCAAACGACGGCAAACAAATACGAAAGGAAATGAATGTTAAAGAAAGAGTAATATTTAAAAAGATAATCCATTTTTTTCTGGGGGCCGGCCATCTTGGGGGTATTTGGTCTGGAAGGATATTGGCGGCGACTTTGGAAGTTTTGCCGATCGTCAAAAGTCGCTACTTTAACAGCATTTTCATTAATCTAATTTTACATGAATTTCTCACATTAGCTAATCTCACATTAGTCATTGATTTTAGACTTTATTTATTTTATAACTTGGTAATTAAAAATGCTGTGATTGGCACCAATGATGATAATTAGCACACTTTAGATTGTCATACTTGTTCAGCGTGTTTGGAATTAGATCATATAAGCAACTAATTATTTTAGAGCTTGAAAATGGAGTATTAAAATATCTCAATATTAATATTTATATTATTATTAATACAAATCGCTTGCAATGTATGCCCCCAATTAACGCTACGATCACAGAAATACGCCATTTAACCATTACCGTTTTTTCTGAAAGGTTTCAGTAGTAACAAACGATGTACCAGCTCACACAGTTTGTCAACAAACGGAGCCTAACCCAATCCGACCAATCACAGCGCAGGAGGGCGGAGCCTTACCCGATCCGACCAATCACAGCGGAGTAGGGTGGGGACCCGCCCCTCTCTCTCATCTCGGTGACCAATGGCAGGCCGTGGGCATCGAT
>JAZHYW010011023.1:0-106238 GCA_037355805.1 Ixodes ricinus | reverse complement strand
TTAAGGCGGCGGTCCCACGGCGGCCATCTTGAACAAGCCATTAGTTCAACCACTAGATGGCGGCACTCATCCATGTGGCCAGAAAACAAGCTCGTGACAGTGATGTTCCTCCTCTGCTCTTAATTTCCTCCTTTCTGCTGCACGCCCGTGCACGTTCAGCGCTCAGCGCGTGCTCCCGCTGACACAAATGCCAGCAAACGTGCCAGTGGTGCTAGCAGTGCCCAGTTCGCACAGAAGCGGAGCCCAGCTAGCTCATCGACCCGATCGAGAGTGCCTAGCTGGGCAAAATTTGTTCTTTGATACTGGCTTTGTTCCGCGCTGCAGGGTTGGCAAAGCGATTTCGTTAGAGGCTCACAAGCCAGGAGCTATCGTTTTAACTATTCAAGAATTAAAAATATAGTCAATCAATCAGTGAAGAATGTTATCAAACCTTAAAGAACATATATAAGACATGCCTTGTCAGCATTTCGTGAATGAGAGAGCTTTTGCACGACATAAACGTTTAAATTCATTTTGCTGTAAGTCAGAGCGCAGCCGACATAACAGGTAAATGAGGCCAATCAAGCAGAGTCAGAAAACACTATGTCACGGAGCTCAACGTCTTATAGCGCGTTTTTTCTCCCCGGTCAAAGCAATCAAGCGCAAACCATGCACCATGGCCTTGCGCTTTTAGTATGCGTGTTTGTGCATTTTGATCTATGATCAAACAAGCAATAGCAGATTTTTTTTTCAAGACGGGTGTTCAGAAGGGCGCTCAATATAACTCATAATTTGGATGGTAGTTTGATTAAACTTGATTACCAATTATCTGACCTTATAAATAACCACCTCAATATTGTTGAAATAGTACGCCGAGGTCGAAGATTATGTATGTTCAAGAAAAGAATAAAAGTTTATTTTTTAGCCCCAGTAACCTAAACTTAAAATTTGTTAGGCGAGTGGGTAGCAGATTTTTAAGTGCTTTTTATAGTGCTTTTGATATTTTTTTTCAATATTAATTCAATCTATTGATAATTTGACGTTGAAAAAAAAATATACCAGCGTCTTACATGTATCTTTATATACATATATTTTCTGTTTGAATGCAACAGAAATGAAGAATTTTACAGTAACGCTGGCATTGTATGTTAATGAATGTGATCTCAATGTGATGTCGATGATGACAATTATTTGTATTTGAAACTTTTGATGACGTTGATATTAAATATCGCGCGTTTCGCAATTCGACGCGCGAGCGTGCCGAATTGGGACGCATTTTTGTGACGAAGTGACGAGGCGCCGGAGTGCCTCTCGCGCCAGCTTCTCGTGCAAGCCGCTCCCTAATCTGCTCATGATCGTGATCACGATCGAAGCAGGTGGACATCCGTTTATTCTAGCTAATGCTATGTTCACACTACTAAAGCCGCTCAATCTGTTTACGTTTGTCTTGCAAGTAGCGTCAAATGCGCCAGTGCACAAGGCCCGTGTCTGGTGCGGCCCTTGGAAGGTAATGGCGGCGCAGCGCCGAATTGAGCGGCGCTTTGGAGCGAATGGCCGCTCGTGGCACGTGTCTGGTGTGTTTCCACCCCAATGATTGGCGGTATTTGACCAAAAAAATAAAAACGCCTTTATCAAGGGGATTTACATCTGCCTAAAGCCCCTGGATGTGTTTGCGTTTGTTTTCCAAGTAGCGTAAAACACAACAGAGCGCGAGGCCCGTGTCTCGAGAGACCCTTGGAAGCAAATGGATGCGCAGCACTGAAATGAGCGGCCCTTTCTTGGAAACGAATGGTGGCGGAGCACCCTCCCGTGGCACGTGTCTTGCGCGGTGGCCAGAGGCATGAAGCCCCTCGATGTGTTTGCGTTTGTCTTGCAAGTAGCGTCAAATGCGCCAGTGCACGAGACCTGTGTCTCGAGCGGCCCTTGGAAGCAAATGGCACAAACACAGCAATGAACGCGCCCTCGTACGCTTTTATGGAAAGATGTATACTCCGTTACTGGCGCGGGCGCGTGGCTTCATTTATGGTTTCGTTTGCGCGAGAACACGTGCAAAGTTGAAAGTTTACGGGACATTCGTGGTTCGAATGAGGCATGGAATCCAGTTCAAAGAGTAGATTTGCATGCGACATATGAAGCACAGATGTCCTGCGGACTAAGTGATAACTAGGACTGGGCGTCAATTTTAATCGAATAATTAATCAATGGACCTATTGCTATATTACCCAAGCATGAAGGAGAATGCTGGGATTGACGTGATTCCGATTCGAAGTAAATAACCAAACTAAAGCGTTGACGAACGCGCGTGCAAGATGCCATTTGTTTTAGGCCTTTTCTTTAGGACAGTTCAACGTTGGGACAGTTACTGCTGCAGACGCCAGCACGTGCGGCGCGTGGAACACCATTCCCTGCATTCTCCTTGATGGTTGCGTAATTTAGTAATAGGCCTATAGGTTCAGCTGCGCTAAACGGACAATCGCATGGCGTTGAAGTGGCTGGGGGCACATATAACCTTCTCCACTTCTTTCGAGTCACACATTTCGCGTCTACAGTTTACTTTAGGTCAAAATTTTACCTAAAGTTTGCTTTCATACAGGTGTACTCGTACACGTGCGTGGTGAAAGCGTTAAATTTTTAATTTTTCCTTTGCCAAAATTTAACGGATTAACTGGTTAAAAATTTAATCGCGATTAAATCATTAATTGATTCATCGGTAGGTTATTAGATCAAGTGCCCAGACCTAGTTATAACGCAACGTAGGAAAACATAAGCAAACGTCCCTGTGTGAGTGGACATTGCCTCGTTTAGCAGTTTGAAGAGCAATGGCCGGGCTAGAGTGAACAGGCGCGATCTCTTACGGCCTTTGCACCGGGAGTATAGTTGTTTCCTGCGGCGACAGCTTGGATGGGTCGCTGTAACCCTACCGCTCCTACAGCGCTTTAATTCCTTCTGAGAGTCACGTCCTCCTCACCGTGTTGTCCTCTTTGCTCCGGGGTTGAGTTGGATAAGTTTATAGAGTAATTAGACCTACAAGTTGTGAGGCCGGCTGCCTTCAGGGACTTATGCGGAACACGTCTTTCTCTTCGTCTCCTTAAGAAACAAATTTGTATAGACAAGCATTGTATTACATGTAATGCACGTGACGTCATATCTTCCTCGTTTCTGGTGGCCGAAGCTGGGCTATGCGTTACACCTTATGCTGCGAGCGAAGGCAAAGCTGCGGAGCACGAAAGCTCCGTGCCTGCAGGCTATGCCCAGCGCGATCCTGGGCACAATCGCCCACCGCGCTGTCCCGTTTCGACTCTGGATGAGCATCGCAGACTGGCGTGCGGTCGTAGTATCACTACTGCGCTGGTGCTCAGCGCGTTGTACCGCACTGGCTCGCAATTGCTCATCTACAGTGGGTAACAATGTCGCACATGTTCTGGCTACGACTCGAGAACTCCTGCTACTAGAAACAACTAACGACCTAATTACGTCTGTGCAACTTTGTATTGTAAGCCGAAACTTATTTCAATCGGCTCACTACAGTTATTTCAAGCAAGTTTAATTGCACACATTTTTAATCGCAGTGGTCGGGGAACAGTTGTTCAGGATGGCTCAGGCAGCGTTGGGCATGGTTGTGTGGTCGCACCCCTACGCGGCTAAAGAAGTCCCATTGCTCCTTGGCGAGAGTGAAGGCCACAAGGAAACCGCTCTCTAGCCCTGTCATGGAAGAACATGGCAGGGCAGCACTGAGCAACTCGCTTGATTTTATTTCGCATCACTCATTGTGGGGACTCCGCAAAACGAAAGAGAAGCGCGAGGAAACTTCACGAGTTGTGATCCTGGGCCGGCTTGCTAGAACAGCGTCTCTGCTGAGACGCGACTGTCTTGAGACGCGGCTTGAGTCCCGCTCAGCTCGAGCGCTGGCTTTGGCATTGCTTTCTTTCCCACAGTCTCAGCTGAGACGCTGTTTCTAGCAAGTCGGACCTGGATGCTTATAACTAGTTGCAAAGGACAAGGGTCGTGGTTGGTGTAAAGCGCAAAGTGGAAGCTTGGAGTCGTTGCATTGTTAAACCAACACCATGAAAGTTGATCGTTTTCAGTGTTCTTATTTGAATAAATGTAATAAAAATTAATCCAAAGAAAGACGATTTAGTGAGGGTTTCGCACATGTGCAACGCTTTTGATAGAGCACTTCATGGAAAAGGGGTTTATTAGACCCTTTTCCTGAACCTCAGATTTGAGTCACGATGACTGGCTGTTTGTTTCCGTACCAGTCACTGCGGTTTGCACATAACGCTCTCTGTAAGTTGTCTGTGAGTAGAGTAACATGAAAACTGAAAATCTCAAATCTCTCCACGATGGCGAACAAAACAGAACCAGCGCGGTTGGAAAGCTGGAACCTTAAAAAAAATTGTTTGTTAAAAATCTTGCAGTGAAGGGAAAGAAATTCCCCTTCGTCGTCATCATCAGATGGAGTTCAATATTTGCACCTTTCGTGGTGTCGGAACATGGCGGGCAGCATTGAATAGCTTATTTATGGGCACTAGGTGTTTTCAAGAACTTGCTCGCGACCCTTGTGACGCGCTTCTCGTTTTCTTTCTTTTTTTTTTCTTGCAAGATTAACTGACTCACTGCAAGAACGAGGAAGTAGCGCGAGGAAATATTTGATAAAAGAATCCTCTGCGTCAGGGACAGAATCAGCGCCACTTTGCCTGAACTTCTCAACCTCGAATTTCAGCCACCTTTCAAAAGATGGCGCAAGTGCGCGTCGTCTGCTACAACATAGGTTATTTTTATTATTTAGGACAATTAGTATGCTTTAAAATAATTACAATCATAGGCAGTGATTTTAATTAGAACGATAAAAGCTCTAATTAAAGAATCGTTATTTAAATAGCTGTCCTCTTCTTTGAAACCGGTTTCTTGCGTACGGAGTCGAGCTTCAAAATAGTCCCATGATTTAAAATTATTTTAAACAAATCTGAATATGAATAGAAAAAAATCACGCTTCAGGTGAACCAGCTCAGTTCCTCTAGCATACAATTAAAAAAAAATTAGATCAGATGCCAGAACGCTGACTGAGAAAACCAAGAACGCGTTAAGGGAATTCTTTAAAATTTTATCACAATCAAGTTGTGTTTACAAAAAAACGGGTGGCGTTGCACTTCTAATATTTTGTATGCGGAGTTCCTATATTGACCAGGAGCATGCCCTTAAATGTCGTTGCTGCGTTATGATGTGACACTGAGTTACGAGACTTCAAAATTGCATAAAAAAGGCTCTTTTTGAATAAATATTAAAAAATGTGAGTGTGCTAATTCAGAAAAACACGTATACAGGGAACTAGACGAGTCCTTCATCTTTTAATAAAAAAAATAAGAACGCGTCTTGGATGCATTACAAGTCTAGAAACTTGGAATGCATAGAGGTATGTCTTTAAAAATATCAAAACTTGCACTTTTTGTTTTCTTCTTGTGCGTTAAGTTTTGAAGCATGCGTATCATATTTTGCACTAAAAGAGTAATGATGAATTGGCAATTTATTTGCAATAAGAACGAAATACGTAACACGCGCAAAGACGCGACATTTGCAGGTCCGGTTTCAAACAGCGCCCGTCAGCGTTTCCATGAGTCTCGTGCGCTGCAGTCGCAGCGGTGGGTTTTTGTCGTGAACGGCAAGAATACACATGTGCCAACTTTTCGGGAATGGCAGTTTATTTCTTCGGAGTCCATGGAATTATTGCGCTATGTTTGTTGGACGCCTTTCCACCAAGATCTGCCCATCGTCGGCCACCAGACTTCCGTTGATTCTGGTGACCGCCGTCATCTTCTACATTGTGTTTGTGAATCGGTCTGTGCTGCCCGATTCGGATTATCATCTATCACGGATTACATGAGATAGCTGTTTTATTTGTATGTGCTCTGCCAGCATGCTTCTGATAGTAGTCCTGCATCCACCTCAGTAGGAAAATTTTACTGTTTACAAACTTGAACTGCCGCTTACATCCCAAGCAAGATATAAAAAGAAAAAAAAAAGGAAGAAGTACAATTATCAGAGCAGTTTTGTTAGCTTTATTCCTGGACTCCCATTTGAAAGAACTGGTTCTGCACAAAAAATGCATAGCTGTTCTTTAGCCAAGATGGTTGTTCAACTTTAACCAGAATCCAGGCCATCGGATGTCTGGACTTTGGTCAAAGTTGAAGGACCTGAGCCTGGTTTCAATTGAATAGTCTATGCATGGATTCGTTTAGGAAATCGGCCTCACCGGAAAATGTTCAACAGTCTAGTTCTGGCCAAAACGGAATGGCCTTAATTGGCAATGGTTTAACAGCCATAACCCGGTCAATAATAAACGGACTCTATCTGGCCAAAGGTGAGTGAGCCTTAACTTGGCCAGAGTAGGGACGGCCTTAATCTGGCCAAAGCTGAACGGCCTTTATTTGGCGTACGTTGAACGGCTTTAATTCGGCCAGAGAAGGACGGCCTCTCGTTTGGCCAAAGCTGAACGGCCTTCATTTGGCCAGGAGCTAAATGGCCAGCAATATGGCCAGAGTTGAACGGCTTAACTGCGGCCAAGGCTGAGCGGCGAGAAGATACCCAATTAGAACCAGCCAATCAACGGCCACAAGCCGGCTGTCTTTTGGCCGGTCACATTTTGAGTGTCCGGCCACCTTTCGGCCTCTCTTTGGCCAGATTTTGTCCGTTCTACTTTTACTTGGCCAAATGACCATGTCGGAGCATCCTTGAACATCTCTGGTCGGAGACTGGCCAGACAACAATAAACGGCCTGAGAATGATTGGCCGAAGACTGGCCAGACAGTTAGTGCTTCCTGGGCAACTTCCGGTTCCTTAGGAAATTTTGTTTTACTGGTGGCAAACGACGACAATGAGCAGCAAGCCTGTGCAAGCAGGATTCTGAAACTTGCAGACCGTACTTTTTAGAACAATGCTTATACCTCATTCACACGACCGTGAAGGTACCTTCTAGCTAGGATCTTTATTCTCTGCGGCCAATCAATTAACAATCTTCCGCGCGTGGCGTGTGCTCGCGGCCCAAGAGCACGGGCTGATTCGCCGATAGCAAAGGGACCTATGTTAAAGGTACGTTTGTGTTGACCGTGTGAATCGGGTATTAGACAGGCTTGCAGATCATCATGGTCGTTTGTCAACAGTTAAACAATATATCCTAAAGTGCCGGACGCCGCTCACTTATCTATGAGCAGCGCTGGACTGTCGTGAGGCGGGGGTTTCAATTCGTTGTTTCGATCCCACAATTGGGTCATCAAGCTTTGCGAAGGCAAGACTGAAATAAATTGTTTCCTTTTATCCTCGCAATTTCACCACGAGAAACAAGCTTCTGAAGCAGTGGCGGTTTGTGTGAGTATACTTGGGATCGACAAGGACCAACCAGTAGGCCTCTTCAAAGTCATGAACATTCCAGCCTGTTATCGTTTTATAACTCCTAGATTGGGAGTTATAAAACGGGAGCGCAAGCGTAATGCTTACTCTTAACCAGGACATGCTCGCTTTCCTACAGCTCCCGTTTTTCGTCTTGGTCGGACTCATTCCTGGAACCGTCATCGCTGTCCCGGCCACCAACGTCATCGACAGTCCGGGATCACCCTTATCATCTTCTGGCTTGGAGGGCCCGTCAGCTGTTTCATGGGGCGCCTTCTTTGCGGATACAGCACCACCACCCCTGTCGTCACTCCCACAATACCCTTCGGTAGGCCTACAAAACGAGGTTCCAGAGCGTCGTCGCGCCAGTGGGCATGGGAGCGCAGACGTAATGCTGACGCTTAACCAGGACATGCTCGTTTTCGTACAGGTCTGTAAACGTTTCTTCCTATATACTAAGCGAACTAGCAACGTATGCCTTTTTCAGCTCCCATGCCCCGGAGTGCTTATTTTATCTGTCACTGATTGTTTTTGTATGCTTTAGGCACTGCTACTGCAGTGTGGTGATGTGGAAACAAATCCAGGACCCTGTCTGCCTCTGAACAAATGCAGTTAAATGAGACGTTTGTTAGACTACAAACCATTGAATCCAAATCAACACTACTTGAAGCTGGACAGAAAAACACCAAGGCTGACCTAAAACACATCTTAGAAAAACAGCAAAGACTTGATACCGCTCTGTCTTCTCTCTTTCTAATCGGGTTACTTCAATTGAAAAGGATGTATCTATCATTGCTGAAGTTAAGCATGACATTAATGAGCTACAGGTTGTGACGTCTGAGCAGAGTGCAGCAACATCAACCTTGCTTGCTCGCATAGACGAGTTAGGGAACGGTTCGCGTCGTTCAAACTTGTTGTTTTACGGTATCCCTGATGCTCCTAGCGAGTCTCAACAAATTTTTGAACAGAAAGTACTTGACCTTGCGAAGGCAACTTGGGCGCCGCAGTTAATAGCTCACATGCCGAGCGTGCGCACCGCCTTGGTGATTTCCGTCAAGGGAAAACAAGGCCTATCATTTTGAAATTCTTGTCTTTTAGAATGAAAAACCAGCTACTTTTTTCCGCCTCGAAACTATAAGGTACACCTTTTTCATTATCTAAGGATTATTCATTGACTGTTCGCGCCGCACGGAAGGCGTTGCTCGTATAAGCCACACAACAAACTTCCCCATTCAAACTACGCTTCGATAAACTTGTGATCGGTTCGAAGACGTATGTCTATGACCGACATTTTACGTTAGTAAATGAACTTCAGCGATAGCGCGAGGCGGGGAGTGTTCGAAACAGCAGATTAGGCTCGTATGTATGAGGGCATCAGTTTTTTATATGCCAATGCTCGAAGCGTTCTATCTAAATGTGATGCGCTAAGTACCCTTATCTCGTCTTGCAGCGACAAAATAATCTTACTGACCGAGCCGTGGTTAAATCTTGAAGTCACTGATAGTGAAATACTGCCTGATCACCCTAACTTCATTATCCATCGTCTCGATCGACAGCAACGGCGCGGTGGTGGCATTCTTATAGCCGTAGATAACAAGAAACCTAGCAGAGTTATTGCTAATTATTCACAGCTTGAAATAGTTAGGGTCTGCTTGCAATGCATTTTTAGGTCTGTCTTGGTTGGTGTTTGCTATCGTCCTCCTGACGCGTCGCACTCGTTATCAAGCCTTCTTCACGATGAATTGTCATTACTTTCAACAGAATATCCAACCTATCCCATACTTTTATTTGGCGATTTTAACTTTCCGTGCATTAAGTGGAACGACCCAACTCCTCTCTGCTCTAAGAACTTCAATGTTTGTCAACAATTTATTGACGTCGTTTTAGATTTCAATCTTTCTCAGATAGTTTCCCTTCCTACGCGATTCTCTCCTTCCTGTTCAAACATTTTAGATCTTGTTCTTACTTCTCACCCTGAATTATTTCCAACGCCTTCGGTATTGTTGGACGGCATCAGTGACCACAAATCAATTCATTCTCACATAAAAGTTAAAACTACAAAAATTGTTCGTTCAGGAAAGAAAATATTGCTACATGACAAAGGTAATTACGAAGAAATAAACCGAGCGTTGTGTGACTACTTCCCTTTTTTCTTGATTAATTTTGATTCACGATATGTTAACGAGAATTGGAACTTATTTAAAAACAAGTTAGAGAAACTTGTTAACGTTCACATCCCATTCGAGTACCTCAGGCCTTCCTCCAGCGAAACCATGGTTCACTCGACAGCTTATGTCTCTCAGTAACAAAAAGAAAAGGCTTTTCCGTGCTGCTAAGCGTGATGACACTCCTGAGTCGGGGTCCAAATATAAAAATAGTGAACACAACTATAAAATGAGACTACGAGAGGGCAAAAGCGTGTACTCTCAGCAGACGCTCCCTTCTATATTACTTAACAACCTTCGTCGTTTCTGGAGTATTCTTAACTCAAAAGACCACGCTTTACCAAAGATTTTTAGCGACTCGGGCGATGTTGTAGCCAGGTGATCAGTGTGCAGCTATGTTTAATGATGTTTTTCGTAATGTGTTTACACATATTTCTACCAACTCTTTACCTGGTCCCGTTCCTGCTGATTATTTTCCAATAGACCCTGTTTTTGTAGAATTTAATATGTATCTCAAATTATTAACTCATTAAAGGTCGATAAGGATATATAACTGGGCGAGTTGGTGTGAGTTCATGTTGAAAAACAGCGCGACTGGGATGAGGACACAAGGAGCCGAAGAGAACACAAGACACAGCGCTGACTATCAACTGGGGTGCTATTCTGTCTGTCTATGCTGGTGAAACCTATAAACTAAGTTCATCGTGACGTGGCCAGGGGGAGGAGCCATAACTTCACAAGCACCCAACTTCATCGGGCGGCATCTTCACAGCGACGTCACGGTTCGCTGCACTTGTTAACTTGAAACTTCACAGATTTTTAGGAGCGAGAAAGTCCCGAGAGGGAAATCTGGGGAGCACGCGCTTCGTCGACTGCGGTGCTATTTTTCGGAAAAAAGCAGAACAAATATACATATTAAATTCAGAGATATCCGTATTCAAATTACATAAATGACATGCGTTATTTTAATATAAATAGTTCGCGTTTAGTTGTAACTCTAGAATGGCATTCGAGGTTCGCACCGTTCCTGCTCCGTTGTTTTTCTCTGACATAGGCGGACAACGGCAGCTGCGCCTCAACTCCTGCGGCGAAGAAAAAGAAGCAAGGGGCTTGCTGCTCGGACCGACAGCTCGACATGCTGATTGACCACATGTTTTCAAATCGAGTGTTGGTCCGGGCAGCAACCGAGTCCACGCTGACCACCGCGGCACCGCCAAGGGCTCGGCCAGCGTTCCTTGAAAACCGCCGGCCGCGTAGAAACGCAGGGCGCACAACACCTGCTGCTCTACGGTGATAACACGAATGGTCGTGCGGTCCGGTTGTAGGTCGGGGCGGAGCTGCTCGCACAGCCACCTCGTCGCTCCCTTCGTCAGTCGGTAATTCGCGACGAACCAATCGTCCGAGAGCAGAAAGGCGTCGCGGTGCTCCCGAAACACTCTGTCGGCACGCTGGGTGACCAGCAGCGCACAACAAAGCTCCGCCATCTTTACCGATGAACTTCGCGACTTCGAGCTCCCAAGCTCTCGAAGTTTTCTTTACAGAAACAACTTCATCGTGACGACATTCTGACGTCACGGCGAACTTTACAATTTTGACGAGCATGCATCAAACTTTATCGCCAGAACTTTACTGTGACGTCACAGCTCGTCCCCAGGAGCAGCAGCCAATGGGCGACTGATGAAGTTTTCTTTACAATGAAGTTTGCGCCACCAGCATAGACAGACTGGGCGTGCTACATTCGTGTCTGTCTATGCTGGTGAAACCTATAAACTAAGTTCATCGTGACGTGGCCAGGGGGAGGAGCCATAACTTCACAAGCACCCAACTTCATCGGGCGGCATCTTCACAGCGACGTCACGGTTCGCTGCACTTGTTAACTTGAAACTTCACAGATTTTTAGGAGCGAGAAAGTCCCGAGAGGGAAATCTGGGGAGCACGCGCTTCGTCGACTGCGGTGCTATTTTTTCGGAAAAAAGCAGAACAAATATACATATTAAATTCAGAGATATCCGTATTCAAATTACATAAATGACATGCGTTATTTTAATATAAATAGTTCGCGTTTAGTTGTAACTCTAGAATGGCATTCGAGGTTCGCACCGTTCCTGCTCCGTTGTTTTTCTCTGACATAGGCGGACAACGGCAGCTGCGCCTCAACTCCTGCGGCGAAGAAAAAGAAGCAAGGGGCTTGCTGCTCGGACCGACAGCTCGACATGCTGATTGACCACATGTTTTCAAATCGAGTGTTGGTCCGGGCAGCAACCGAGTCCACGCTGACCACCGCGGCACCGCCAAGGGCTCGGCCAGCGTTCCTTGAAAACCGCCGGCCGCGTAGAAACGCAGGGCGCACAACACCTGCTGCTCTACGGTGATAACACGAATGGTCGTGCGGTCCGGTTGTAGGTCGGGGCGGAGCTGCTCGCACAGCCACCTCGTCGCTCCCTTCGTCAGTCGGTAATTCGCGACGAACCAATCGTCCGAGAGCAGAAAGGCGTCGCGGTGCTCCCGAAACACTCTGTCGGCACGCTGGGTGACCAGCAGCGCACAACAAAGCTCCGCCATCTTTACCGATGAACTTCGCGACTTCGAGCTCCCAAGCTCTCGAAGTTTTCTTTACAGAAACAACTTCATCGTGACGACATTCTGACGTCACGGCGAACTTTACAATTTTGACGAGCATGCATCAAACTTTATCGCCAGAACTTTACTGTGACGTCACAGCTCGTCCCCAGGAGCAGCAGCCAATGGGCGACTGATGAAGTTTTCTTTACAATGAAGTTTGCGCCACCAGCATAGACAGACTGGTCACAAACGGTCACGTTCGTGTTTCTCGAAAACTCCTCCCCCTACGAACCGCGCGCTCCTATTGGCCACAGCCCGCGTGATAATTCCACGCGGTTTCCATGGGACCGTTCGCGAAACACGAAAGCAACCGTTTGCCGTAACTGTCGCTCTTCGAGTTCGGACCGTGACGACAAAGTGACGTATGACCACGTCCGACCTACGTAGCACATAGCGGAAGTCGCGTAACTAGATTAACTGCGGTATTACTCGACACACCCTACTTTCTGTTTCACTATGAGTGCGAGCTAGTGCGGGTGTAGGAGCTACAAGAACGTGCTCCGGGCTTTCAACGTCCCTGTCGAGCAGGCGCGCTTGCGCAGTGCAAGCCAACGTTCGTGCAAGCATCGTTCGGGGTGATGTGCTCGTGCTTTTAACTTCTGTTTCTATTGCACGAAGGGGAACAAGCTTCGGGCAGGATTCTAGAGCGTAGAAAATGGCGGCGATGCTTGTTGCACAACGATTGCTCGACCAACGCGTACAATGACGGGTTTTCCGCGAGCACCCGGTTGCCTTCGCGATGCACGACGACTGTTTCTGACGACAATACCGCTCGTCGAAAAGCAGCGTGTGATCGCAGTGTGAGCAGCTGCGCGACGAGAGACGGCGACGATGAGAGATGATGACCGTCGAGCAGCAGCTATACTAATTGAATCGCACTGAGATTTTTCGCAGCGGGGAACTACAAGAGCGCGGTTGCCACCGATGATCACATAGCTAATGCCCAGTGGATGGTGATCAGAGCCGTGACGGCCGTCGCCAGTGTCGCTGTCAACCGGCTGGGAAGAGACGGCTGAGTCGACAAAACCCCGGACCGAGGCAGCTGATGCATGTGCGAAAGAAGGCTTTCGTCGCCACCACGACAAGCACACCGACGTCGTGGGGTGCGTTGACGGAACCTAGAATCTAACTGAACCCTCGTTACCCTCATCATCGGTCTGAAGGAGACCGTCACCGTTCTGAAGGCCTCCTACACTTTGCCGCAAACACCACTTTGCCATTAACAACATGGTGGTAAGTTGACGTTAAAACTTCAGGGTTTCTACCGCTTCGAAGTTAGTGCGCGCTTAGTGCCTATGTCTGCAGTTGACCGTTTGTTGCGGTTTGTAGCTACTGTCATTCACGCAATAAAATCTGGGTGGGCTGCTGATGGCATTTTATTATATCAATTAGATATTCTACCTTTCTACGCCAAGCTTCTGGAGTTGCATGTCAGTCATCGGACAGTCATAAGAAACACTGTTCGATTCCCTGTCGTTAACCATGAATAGGTGTGTCCTAACATAAATTGTTAGTTGTTTAGACAGCAGGAGTTTAGTCTGCCGGAGTGTGGCAACATTGTTACCCACTGTAGACGAGAAATTTAGCCAGTGCAATTTTGTGGATGGTTGTCACCTCCGTGACCAAGAAAAACAATAAAGATACCATTGTCCTACATTCAACACATGTATGTTTAATGTAAAGGTTATGATACCACTTAAATAGATTGTCGTTTCAAAAGTAACAGTAACTCATTGAAATTAAAGAGTAGTGTTAACTGGATTTTTGAAATTTGCTTGTGATGCAGAGCAAATACGCACTGTTGACTTATCACCATCAAGCATAAACAACGAGCGGAAGGAGAGTAGATGTGTGAAGGAAAAGCGAGCATATGCTAAGGAAAGAACTGCTACGTAACGTGAGGAATGTCAGAAACTATCTTGCCATTGTGGTACGAGTTCAGTTGCTATGCACATGCTTTGGCAGCCTGTGAATGTAGGATGCTCCCCTTATGGTATCAACCAGTGGCGAAGCCAGGGGGGGGGGGCTTATGGTGCTTCGCCCCCCCTCCCCAAATTCGGCGTGCCCTAGAATATACACACAAATTTCGACAGCATCCACCCCCCCCCCCGTTCGCCGCCGCACCCCAAGTCATGAACATCCCTGTCACCTCAACTTCCCTCCCCTCACCCCCTCAAAAGTTCCTGGCTACGCCACTACAATCAACAGCACTCAATAGACAGTCAACATTATCAGAATAAGCGAAATTTCCTTTATTTTATGCACCATATAGGCAGTATTTGTCTTTATATGCATGCAGGCAAAGCACACACTTCGGAAAACACTTGCGTGAAGGCTGCGTTCACAATGCAGTCCCCGTCAAACTTTCAAGGCGTTAACAAATTCCACAAATTAAATTTTGAACGAAACGCGTTAGTTTTGCAAAACGCTGGCAAACTTTCATTGCGTTTTACATCATTCACCTTTGTCGTCCGATGAATCAGCAGTCAGCGCTACACAAACCTCAATGAGCTTGTCGTTTGTTTTCTTGCCGTTGGGGCAATCACTGGCGGTCGTGGCGGCGGCACAATTCTTTCTCAGAGCATTGGCTGCTGCCTCTGTGCTCGCAGAAGCGTTGGTCACTTTATGACAAGGTGAGGTTTTGAATCTTGACGCATGACAACACTGAATGAAGGTCTATTACCGTCTTCATAATCTCAGCAAGGCTGCCGTTACGAGAGCAACAGCAACACCACCACTTTCAAGCTTCATAACACCGGCAAAAATAGAAGCCAAGTCTCGCATCTCGCCAAGTGTTATACCAGAGACGTTGAACGCCAGCTCACCGTGCTCTTCGATCCGGTCCTGCCACCGAATGGGCTCATCCAACAGCACGAAAGCATTCGTGTGAGCGTTGATCAAGTTACCGATCGCATGTCAAACCCCAGCCGCGGTCGATCCGACGAGCATCGCGGCCATGTTCTTTCGAGTTTATCACGCCAAGGGTACGGTTGTCGAGTTAAAACAATGCAAATACTCTCGTGCATTCTTGTTCTTACGTCATTTTGTCGTCACAACCCGAACTCGAAGAGCGACTGTTAGCGGCAAACAGAGGCTTTCTAGTTTCACGAACGTTCCCATG
This sequence comes from Ixodes ricinus, assembly GCA_037355805.1. Taxonomy (NCBI): domain Eukaryota; kingdom Metazoa; phylum Arthropoda; class Arachnida; order Ixodida; family Ixodidae; genus Ixodes; species Ixodes ricinus. Next base: position 90,968 of record JAZHYW010011023.1, on the reverse strand, counting down.
GCAAAGAGCGTTGAATCGTCACGCGCAATGAAGCCAATGGGATAGCGAGGTACCTATGTAGGGAAATGTAAAAACGTAAAAACCGTGTTCTTTTTTTTCTTTTTTGCACGAGCTTTTCTGCAAATAAAAAAGTAAGTAAAAAAGACTACCCGAGATTACGCGGTCGCGTCCATTTCTTCAGCGCCGAAAGCAAAGAGCATGGCTTATGGGGACTACCGTCGTAATCACTGCAATGAGCAAAGGGAGCAAAGCATTATTAAAACCGCCCGAAGAAACTTTCCTGCATCATTCATGGCATGTTCACAACCGGTGCACTCTGCGTCAATCCCATGACTTGTCATATATTACCACAGAGTCGTCGTCAGCTCTGTGTCCATTTCGAGTCTCCTTCACAGGCAAACAGGAAATTTCAATTGCAGCTTATGTTCACGGAGGCTTCACGAAGGATGATCGGTGTCGCAGCGTACCTTCACATAATGTTTTCTTCTCGTAATACGATCCGTATCGTGCAGAAACAGGGAAAGCAACGACGCATACGAGACACAAACACCACAAGGTCGTTACCGCGGTTTTCGCCATGTTTGTTTTGAAAGACCGTAGCAAAAGACTTCGAGAAAACAAGTTGAGATATCTTTGCTAAATTTACTTTACGTCATAATTATTGAAATAATCTTTCGTATTTTATAAAAAGATAATATTATTTTTCTCTGTTTCCTTCCATTTTCCGGAAGGTATCCTTTTCTCCGTTATTCGCTCGTTCTAACTCCTGGAGGAAAGAAAGAAGATAACAAAAAGAACAGGGGGAAATGCGGGGATTTCTGCGCCCCAACTGCGTGGACACGTCATCACGACGTAGGGGGATCGTCAGATTCTAGCTGACCGCGTGCGTGAACCCGAACGTTGGGGCGGAGCCTCAAACAAGAATCATTCTAGTTTGAGGCTCCGCCCCTTCTTTCTCGATACGTCACAACTCGAAAGTACCCGTTTGCGACCAGAATAGCACCCCAGAACATCATAGCGCCCAGCCACCTACTTAAGATTATGTTAAAGAAACGATATATTTTTCAGTGTGCCCTCGAACAGGCGGTCGTACAGAGCTGCTCAGTAATGATGTTGCATATCAATACAAACTTAAAATAGTCCACCCATACTATGTTGACAGAGATGAGAAATTTGTTTTTGCTTTATCCGAATCTGAATGGGAACCAACCTATATATATGCTGCGCTGTCCTCGCGCAACGTGGCAGAGGCTGGTTGCACTATTTCTCCACGGGCTGCGGTGTCGTCGGTGCCGAGAAGCGCTCCGATTGCAAACCAAAACTTAAAAACCCGTCGAAGTTGTGCGGTTTTTCAGAAAGCCGTAAAATACCGCGCGTGCCTTCTATCGTTCTGCAATTTGTTGATTTAGTGTTTTTCAATGATGGTCAGCAAAATTCTAATTGAAACGATGTCCTTAAAATCACAATCAAAAAATAATTACGCGAAAATAATTAACAACTTAGTTATCCCGAACTCTAATAATTTTCCTAAATAGGCCCCTCGCTATAGGACCAAAACGACACAAGCCTTTTTTTAGGGCGATACGTATTTTTCGCAATATCGAATTTGTCCACCTTTCGTTAAACACTATGTACAATGGGAATGAGTGAAGATTGAAAAGTGCAGCCGTAGTAATATTGTGGACGAATAGGGAGAAAGGGATTATTGCACTTATTGCATTAAAGTTAGGGAAAGGGAAAGAGAGCTGGCGAAAAATTAAGCCAGGAGCGGGGATCGTACCCCCAACCTTCGCCTGTACGGGGCGACGATTAGACCATCCCGGCCACTGGTTTCGGCGGACTCAATTAACAGGGTAGGCGCACTGACGTGCACGCAATTTCAGCTTGCAGATGTCGGAAATGTCGGAATGGTTCCCTAGATATCTTCCAAGATATCTAGGGAACCACTCCTCCCCATAGTGACAGGCTGCACCGTATATATAATGGGGATGAGGGAAGATTGACAAGTGGGCTAACACGTCTCAGCTCGGAGCGTGGAGCGAAAGCTTGCACTGGGAACCTCCTGGGTTCGATCCCCACCGTCCCCGCCCGTTTCGATCTGCATGAGTTTCGTACCGGCACGCGTTCGTGGAATCACTGCTGCGCGATGCATGTTAAAAACCCCAGGTTAGCGGTTGTGCTGCACTGGCTAAATTTCTCATCTACAGCCAGGCCCGGATTAAGGTACGGGCTAAGGGGCTGCAGCCCTGGGCCCCAGGCTGTCAGGGGGCCCCATGCTGGCCCCTAAACATTTAAAAATGTTAGTCGTTTTTTTTTTATTTATGAAAGTTTAGGCAGAAAGCACAAGAAACACTCCGAAGGGCCCCTGGCGCAATGTCGTCCCCGTTCTCTTTTCCTCAACAAGGAAACAAGGATACCATAAAGTTCCCGTCTCTAGATCAGCTGGCGTTTGTGAGCTCGTTGTACAAGAGCGTGCCAGAACAACCAAATTTAACACAACCTCCCATGCCCCTTGTTAGATTTTTTTTTAATTGGAGCTTGATGGAAGGACAGTTGTGGAGCTTTCTTTTGTACTGGGGCCCCCTTAGCGTGTTTTACGGACAATTGTGGGCAGGAAGTTAAGCAAGCGTTAAGCAAGCAACGCAGATGGTTCACACATGTTGTTTTAAACCTTTTTGCGAAACTCCATATGGAGTTTATTCCAGAACGATGCGTTTGGAACAAGCGAAAAGGTGCCCGTAAATCTTCCGGACACCGTCTCTATAGCCACCAACAAAGCGGCGTTTCAAGGAGCCGGTGGGTACCGACTGCAAGCATGCAAGTGCTTTAGAGTTGATGTTTGGTCTGCGAGTGCAACTGAACACTCTTCCTCCCAGCGACTAATACGAATATTGCAATGGTTTCACCAAAATCTAAGGTATAACCTCTTATTTTTTAACGTTGAGTCGTAGAACGAAATGGCCGCCGAGGTCTAAATTACTGCATTTAAAAAGAACAAGATCAATACTATATCTGATGGGGAACATTTTCCCCATTCAAAAAGACAGCGTGTAGATACAAAAAGAAAACATCTCGATTCTCATGATAAATTCTTTAAATGCAAATGTGGTCGAACGACAGTGGTTGATGTCTTAGAATCGCACGCAGTTTCTCCTATGGTTTAAATGTGGAAGTCTGTGTTTGTTTGCGAAACAAGAGTTCAGTTACTAGAAGAGCTTTTACGACGTAGTTTGATCCCGATAAAGACTGATTCAACCATCAAAATTTCTTTGTTGCCTATGTCGCTTCCTTCACTGTTCAAACCAGTAATCAATTAACGGAGGGCTAGTTAGAAGTCAAAACACTCCAAATAGTTTGGAACAATGACAAGAATAAGGGCTCTAGATTTTCGTGGCAGTTGTCGATTTGCGAGGCATGCCATTTAGGGAAAGCGAAATTATAATGGGAATTTTGCAGGTATCTTTTCGGTTGCTGCATAACTCAATTCATATGTGATTAATGATGTCACTAGACATGTTAGCAAGGGAGTCACCTATGCTACAAGTCGACATCGTGACCTAATTGTGTAAACTGGCCCGGGCATGTACTCTATAAATCTAGCTGTAATTCTAGTCAAACAAATGCATGAACAGTCAACAATTTAAACGGAAGCAATTTAGTGGCTTTTTTTGTTAAGTTGCTAAATGTGAACAAAAAATCCTAATATTTTCCGCAATGTTTATTTGATTTCAATTTTGTACCTCAAAATTACTATATTGTAAAGTGCTAGAGTGGTTGATTATTTGCGAAGTAGCTTCTAATCGACAATCGCATCCGCCTCAATGCCAGCAAGGAAAACTTGAATTCCATTGAATCTACGGATCTACACAAGGATCGACAATAATCATATGATGAAACATATCTAGATTTAACATGTTCAAAAATATACATATTCCTGTCGTCATCGTTACCTCCACCACCACCACCACCATCATCATTATCATCATCATCATCATCATCATCATCACCACCACCACCACCACTATGGTTATTATTATTATCATAGGTAGGGGCCTCATAACCACGACCAACTCTATTACTTAGCCTCAGCCCAGGGCCCCCAAACGCCTTAATCCGGCACTGTCTACAGCTAAGGCGTGAGATCAAGGCTGTATAAACATACAGTCTATAGAGCCCTGTGCGGATAACAGTTTGAGTATCCGCATCCGCTCCGTATGCGCTCCGCAGACTTTGCATCCGCATCCGCAAACTTGTTTACATTATTGTATCCGTATCCGACCCGCATCCGCATACTTTGTATCCGTATCCGAACCGCATCCGCAAATTGTGGAACCATGTCGATGTTCTTGCTAACCACCAGAGGTTACGATTACATTTAGACTAGCAAAATCAGCGGAAATCACGCCGACCGCGTTCTTCCCCGCCGCACGCGGAATCGGAAACTTTCACCTGTGGCCCCTTAACTCTCCCCTGAAGTCTGAACGCCTAAAAAAAAAGTCATAAAAAATAAAAAATAGTAAAAAGTTCGGAAAGAGAGAGAAGAAGCAGTGGAAGGAAGACAAAATCCTTTCTGTGATGTTACCGAGCGTATGCGGCCGCCTCGAGTCTCACGGTGTTTCGTGTCAGCCAGGGGGCAGATGCGCCGCTAGGTCAGAGTCCAAGGCCTGATCCGATCGACTAACGTGTTGTTCGAGAAAGATCGCGGCCTGCAAGCGCCCAAATATATATATATTAAAACAAAAAACGTTTTCTTTTTTTGCTTGGGGCGGTTACGGGGGTTGCGCGCGGCAGCCGCTGGCACTGCTGGCGCCCTGGCGTCGTAACCGGACGAATATGAGCTACCAGACTTTCTTGGCTGGGACTCTAAGCATACAAAAAAGAAACAGGCAATTTAAGGGCTGCCTATGTGCGTGCACCTCTGATTCCGAAACTTTGCAAACCGTGGCGCCACAGGGTCGCGCTCGCTGTCGAAGCACTTCTTTTGTTTTTGGTATCATGACCACACCACTCTCTGCGGAGAGGGGAGGTTTCTTCTACTTTCTTGTGACTTGTTCGTTTGAGGTTTTCTTTGCCCGAGAAAGTTTTCCGCTCTTTCCCTGCCAAGGAACTAGCTTTCTCGGCACGATTGATGCCCTGCATTCTTTACTTTTACTTTTTCTATAGATAGCATTTTTGACGAGATGAAATGCACTAACTGAAGCGATCTTCAGTAAGAATCAGATCTTTCTTAGGATCCCTATCGTTTCTTCGAAACGCGTTTTGTGGAAGTACGTTTCGTGGACAACTTTTCACGGACATACATTTCATGGACACACGGTTCGTCGACGCTGTACGTTTTGTGGGCACATGCCCCTGCGACGTTTTGTCGACAACGTATTTCTTCACTAAGCCGCTAAAAGCTAGCGCGCGATTCACTAAGGCGTGCTTAACCAAACCATGTCCCCCTCCCCCTGTAATCCAGGCGAGACGCAAAAAGTTTGTTACGAAAATAGCAGGGTTGTGTGCGACGAAACGTCTCAGGTTTTTCGATGAAACGAACACGGGAAGCCTTTCGATCAAACGTCGCATGTCGACGAAACGATCTGTAGATGAAACGTCAGTCGACGGACTGAATGCCACCGAGCAATAATTTAGATCCGGATCCGCGGATATCCGCATCCGCAGCCCCTGACATCCGCATCCGATCCGCAATCCGCCAAAATCCGTCTAATTTTTATCCGCATCCGCCAGTTTACTGCGGATATCTGCGGATATCCGCGGATATGCAGGGTCCTTCATACAGAGCAGAGCCAATTTTTTTTTCTTGACAAGTGCAGCCGTAGTAATATTGTGAACGAAGAGGGAGAAGGTGATTATTGAATTTATTGCATCATCTTTCCCTTTCCCTAACTTTAATGAAATACATTCAATAATCACTCTCTCCCCTCTTCGTTCACAATATATATATATATATATATATATATATATATATATATATATATATATATATATATATATACAGGAGAGAGAGAGTCAGAGATCCGCACTTGCGGAGTTGCTATGCTGGAGTTTATTGTATGTAGACATTTTCACCGAGAGGCTCGGCTTCTCCTGACGAAACCGAGCCTCTCGGCGAAACTGTCTGCACACTCCACAAGTACGGATCTCTGACTTATTACATTTTCCCGGTCCATTGTTCTCAAACTATTCTGCCTCACCTATATATATATATATATATATATACTGTGAAAATTGCGACGAATCAGGATATCGCAAAATGTTCTCTGACGTTATTTTATGTGCAAAACGAGTTGTCCCCACGCTGCTGCTTTCCCTACGAACGCAGCAGTGCTGCGGAGAATCGGCAGGGCCAGGGCAGCCAACTGCGAGCGATATGGGAGTCCGTGCAAGCTTTTCACTGGTGAAAATGTAGTTTCAGCTACAGTACAGGACACTTTTCAGAGGCATTTTTTTATTCCTCAACACTGAAATGCTATTGTTAGTTCTAGTGTCACTATGATAACCGGAAGAGCGAAACGGCGATAATCGTTATGTCTGTGCTTCTGGAAGAGTAGGCGTGACGACAGTAGCGTGATTACATAATTAGACGAGATATGATATTTTTTGAAGAAACAAACCATACGTGGCCGTTTTCCTGCGGCAACGACCTTATCTCTTTTTTACAAAATCAAATTTGTAGTCTAAATTTGCATGAAATTTGTGCGATTTGAAGGCTGGTTTTTCGCACATGCGTTCCAGCCTATTACTTCGATCGTACTTTCAAATTCGCCTCTTCTGTTGATAAAGATATTCCGAAGTTTGTTCATTGTCCCGCTGCGGTTGCAATAGGTTCGGGAACCTCTAATTGTTTGCATTGACTTCGAACTTTGGGGCCTCGGGCCGGCCTCTCTAGTTATAAACAATTTGTCCCCACTGAAATGCCTCAATATGTTCGCACCATCTTTATCTACAGTTGAAACAGCTGCAAGGCATGTCTGATTCACACAAGCTAGCATAAATACGTTGAAACTCATGCTGTTTTTTGTGGGCAATCCTTGGGGGACCTGGTGTCGCCGCCCTGACGACCAGTATCTGAAATGCGAAGAGGTCAAGAGGACGATAGGTTTCGCTACGTGTGGTCTCGTAACATAAGCAACGAAAGGCTGACAAACACCAACAGAAGCGATATCACGAAGAGCCAGTATACGATAAACAGAGGCAGTGACTGCTCGACCCCTGCCACAAGCATAGATTAATTAAGGGGTCGGAGAAAGCACAACGCAACCGCTGGTCACTAGATCCGTTGCACGACGCTGCTCGCCTCGCTTGCACCCTTGAACGTTGAAGGCCAATTGTTGGAACTTTCATGAGAACGGCATCGGATTCCCTCTGCGGAGAGGATGCACGCAGGAGCGAGCTGAACTTCATACCCGCAGCGGCCGGACGCAGCCGCGAAGATCAACAGATGGGAAAGTGGAGACGGACAGAACGAAAGCTGGAACGCAAGCGATCGGAGTGCGAAGAAAGTGGCTCGTCTGTTTGGAATGTGTAGTGTGTGTAGTTTAAAATAAAAGTGTTGGGTTTTGTTCAAATGGATCGACATTTCTGAACGCAAAGAACAATTCTCTCAACAAAATAATTGGTGCCGAAACCCGGGAAAGAAACTACTGCACTGCAAATGAAGCCGACGAGCAACGTGTGATCGAATCGCCAGCAGACAGAGAAGGGAACGTAACGACTGAACGAGCGAAACCTGGTAATCAACGGCAACATCTACGATAGACCGACACAAGCAAGCAGCACTGCAAGCCAGGACTGAACGGCAATGGACGTCCTCAAGAAAAAACGAAAAACGCATCGAACGCAAGTAACGAGGCTCCTCAGCGAGGCACAGGATTTATTACAATCAGCTACGGCGACCGTCGATGATCTCGATATTTTGATCGAACGTCTAAGCCTCGCTCGAGACCAACTCAACCACGTAGATGCCGCGATCGAGTCGTTGATTTCCGAAAAAGACGCAGAAGCAGAGTTTACGCAAGTGATTGATTATTCTGACAAGATCGTCACGTGCCTAGCGAAGCTCAAAAGGAAAGTGAAGAGCCCGGAGGACAGCCAACGAACAAGCGGGCAACCGAACGAAGAGCGGGAAGCAAGAAAGGTGACATCAAAAATCAAGCTTCCCAAATTAGAGCTCATCAAGTTTAACGGACACCGAAGAAATTGGCAGCCCTTCTGGGAGCAATTTCAGATCGCCATCCATGAAAACCCGGACCTATCGTCGTCAGAGAAATTTAACTACTTGAGGTCAGCCCTGACTGGGGATGGAGCAGCCGCCATCGCAGGACTGCACCCAACTGCTGAATGCTACGCCCACGCCATCGAGCTCCTGCAGCAGCGGTTCGGGAACCAGGCGGAGCTGATCCAGGACCACATGACAGGACTCATGGACATCAATCAGGTGCCGTCATCGCGCAGTGTCAGAGCTCTGCGGCGGGTCTACGACAGCGCCCAGGCTCACATCCGGGGCCTTCGGGCGTTGGGTGTGACGGATCAGTCATACTGTGCCATGCTCTACCCGGTCCTGCTTCGGGCGCTTCCGGACGACATGAGGCTCGAGTTCAACCGCAAGATGTCTTCGGGGAACGCCGAAAACGCCACCACCGGGGGAACATCAGCAACCGACATCGGCTCCGACTCGGCAACGGAGCAAGGACCCGTTAAAGAAGTGCGCGCGCTGCTGAACTTTCTCAAGATCGAGGTGGAGAGCCGGGAGAAAACATCCAAGGAACAACCCGAAGACGCCGGCGGTAAGCCTACAATTGTTTCCCCATGCATGAACATCCGAAGAAGCGCCTAAACTATATCAAGACTCGGAACGCTACCGCTACGGCCTTGCATGGCAGGATGGACAGCATGGAATGCTTTCTTTGCAAATCAAAGGCGCACAGCACACCAGACTGTAACGCAAAGATCGAACTCAAGGAAAAGAAGCGCAGGCTGCAGGCCGATCGGAGGTGCTTCCGGTGCACAAAGCCGAACCACACGGCAAGAATGTGTCGCGGCACGCTCTGTTGTGACAGGTGTCGAGGGAGACATGTATCCACTATGTGTGATCCAGATTACTTGCCGGGACGAGCGGCCAGCGGATCGGATGAAACGCGGAAGAAAGACAAGACGCCTCTCAACCTGCATGTGAGCGAGAAGGGCAACAAACCGGCTGTCCTTCTGCAAACGGTTACCGCGTGGGTGGAAAGCAAGAACAGAAGGAAGTTGGCCCGCATACTCTTCGACAGCGGTAGTCAGCGCTCCTTCATTACAGAGGAGCTGTCGAGGGGTCTTTGTTGCAAGCTTCTCGGGACGGAGGTTCTGACCGTCGGAGTGTTCGGTGGCAAGACCAGCGAACAAACGTACCGTAGAGTACAAGTAGTTTTGAGTAATCGTCTAACCGGCCAGACATACGAGATAGACGCCCTCGAGACGCGTTCTATCTGCGAACAGGAACTTCCAGGCCCGGATGAAGACATCCTGAGAATATGGAGGAGCTCGGACTAACGGTTGGCGACGATCTGAACGGACTCGAGTGCAGCGGAGTAGGAATCCTCTTGGGATCGGATCACTACTGGGGATGCGTTACGGGAAGAGTCCGTCGACTGAGCGAGAACCTGACGGCAGTAGAGACCGCCTTTGGTTGGGCAGTACATGGACGCTCCCAGGCGACTGCAGCTGTTGTCAACTGTTCCCAAGTGACCGTCCTCAGAGCTGCCGTGAGCGACCAGGAGAACACGGCTGTCCTGAGAGGCTTTTGGGAGCTTGAGAGTATGGGAGTCGTGGACGCCGAGGTTCAGGATCACTCTGATAGCGACATCATGCAGCGCTTTGAGGGAAGCATTACCAAATCCGATCGAAGATACGAAGTGAGCCTCCCTTGGAAACCTGATGTAAAGCTTGATTGCAACCGAGAGATGGCTTGGAAGAGACTCGAAAGCCAGCGAAAGAGGCTGAGCAAGAATCCTGAGCTCATGCAGAGATATGATCAGGCAGTCCGGCTTTACGTCGAGAACGGAATGGCTGAGAAGGTCGAGAGAGAAGATAACCTCAGATGCGTCAGACATACCCACCAGGCTATTCTGCGAGACGCACTGTACCGCCGAGATGAGAATCGTTTTCGAGCGTCAGCGCACAGACACGAACTGCGAGTAACAACGAGCAACCAAAGATCAGCGTTTGAACCTCCGATATTGTAGTCTGCTGCAGCAAAGAGCAATGTCACCCCCGGCCTGGGTCGCTCTGGACGTCGACTTTCGCACTTTCATCAGATGAAGAAGGATTGCTGAGGATCAGCGGTCGACTCCAGTCATCGAACCTGACGCAGGAAGAACGCCACCCCATTGTACTGCCTAAGGAGCACCGATACTCAACGTTGCTGACTGTCGACGCCCATCGCCAGGTACTGCACGCGGGAGCCAGGGACACTCTCGTGCAGCTGCGCGAGAAGTACTGGATCCTCCGCGGAAGACAGCTGGTCAAGAAAGTGGTGCGTGCGTGTGTGACCTGCCAGCGATTCAACGCGACTCCTGCAAGCGCTCCAACGGGACCCTTGCCGGCGGATCGTACAACGCGAGCGGACCCGTTTGAAGTAGTGGGCACAGACTTTGCGGGACCCCTGTATGTTAAGGCGAACGACCTCACCAGCAAATGTTACGTGCTGTTGTTTACATGTGCAGTCACCCGAGCGGTCCATTTAGAGTTAGTGACAGACATGTCGACAAAGAGCTTTCTATATGCCTTTCGCAGATTTGTGTCGCGGAGAGGGGTATGCCGCGTCATTTATTCAGATAACGCTTTGACATTTAAGCGGGCCTCAAAGGAGCTAAGTGAACTGTGGAAGACACTCCGACACCCTGATGTGATCCAGCATTTTGCCAATGCTGGCATAGAGTGGCGATTTATTGTCGAACGAGCGCCATGGTGGGGAGGTTTTTATGAGAGGCTCGTGCGCTCGGTAAAGGTGTCATTGAGGAAAGTGATCGGAAAGAAATGCCTGGGCGCGGAGGAATTGGCCACGGTTCTCACCGAAATTGAAGCCGTGGTGAATTCGAGACCACTAACCTTTGTATACAACGAGGTGGGAGAGGGCGATCCTCTCACGCCCGCGAGCTTTCTAATCGGTAGACGGCTGACGGCGCTGCCGGCGGCCGGGGGAGAGCCGCTCGCTTCGACACCGGAGACACTTCGCGCTCTCTGGCGAAAACGAAAACGGATCCTAAATGTATTTTGGGGGACGTGGGGGCGGAATACCTCCGAGAACTGAGGTCTGCTTACGCTAGTGACCAAAAGCAGTCCCCTCCGCCCCGAGTGGGACAGCTGGTCCTTTTGAAAGAGCCACTTCCACGACTGCTCTGGAAGCTTGGAAAGGTTGAGAAGGTATTTTATGGACGCGATGCAAGGGTTCGTTCGTGCGAGATTCGCGTACATCGCGGTACAGTATTGCGAAGGCCAGTGCAACTAATCTATCCCCTAGAAATGACGGAACTCTAGAATGTGCTCGCGCCCATTCGGTGGGGAGTGTGTTGGAACTTTCGCGAGAACGGCATCGCATTCCCTCTGCGGAGAGGATGCACGCGAGGAGCGAGCTGAACCTGACACCACGGCTTGCCTCGGCGGAGACGATCGCGCGCGGGGGCCGAGCTGTAAACTTCGTACCCGCAGCGGCCGGATGCAGCCGCGAAGATCAACAGATGGGAAAGTGGAGACGGACAGAACGAAAGCTGGAACGCAAGCGATCGGAGTGCGAGAAAGTGGCTCGTCTGTTTGGAATGTGTAGTGTGTGTAGTTTAAAATAAAAGTGTTGGGTTTTGTTCAAATGGATCGACATTTCTGAACGCAAAGAACAATTCTCTCAACACCAATATCGAGGTAGTAAGTGAATGTGAGATTCCACGTAAAACTAAACCAAAGGGAAGACCTTAGCGGGAATTTATTAGTCCTTACATTACGTCCAAATAACCGTCTTCAACTTTCTCATTTCAAAAGCAAAGCACGACCAATGACACAAGGGCATCGCAGTCTAACATACTTTATGCTCTGAAGAAGTGCTGTACCCCTACGCGGCGCCGGCCCTACACCATCAAGTGCCCTGGGTAAACTCCCGCCGTGGCGCGCCCCCCCCCCCCCCTCCTTTTTTTTTTATACGCCCTTATCTGTTACACACGACATCACGTTTTTAGTAAACATGTGAGTAGTTGCCCAACACGAGCGTTTTGTCAGACGAGAACCGCATTCCAAAAACGAACGGCGATCGAGCGCAAAACGTAGTGTCAAGCGCCGTGCTCAAATAAATAAATAAAAAAAAAGTTCAAAAGTGGGGAGCCGCGGCGCCCCTCTTTTGATGGCGCCCTGGGCAACCGCCCAGGTCGCTTACCCCCAGGGGCGGCCCTGCCCCTACGCACACGTCTCCACTGTGGCGAAGCGGGATATGAAGAATCGCTGTGGCCGCCCTGAAGATGCCACTTCTCAGCAGTGGTCCAAGTGCCTGCCAATACGAATACTCAGCGGTAATAAGTAACACGTTCAAACAAGCCTCGAAGAACGCAAAATATTGTAAAAGTTCCGTTGTCAGTCGTCGATAAGGAAGTCCAGTCAAATAGAAACCAACGGTCATGGCGGCTGCCGCGCTGGACAACGTGCACCTTTCGAACAATTCGTCGGAAGACCCCGCACGAAGCGTGGACACTGTATCGAGCCATCGCTCTCCTCTCAACCACATTAACAAGTCCTTAGCGATTTTTATTTCTTTATTTCACAGTACTATCAGTTCCACAGGGGGGACTAGTGGAGCACAACGAAAAAAAACAATGCTAGGCATGCAAGCAGCCAAGAACACTGGGTGAACATTGCATAATTAACACTTTGAACGATCATATTACATTACAAAATACGAAAAAAACTATTTTGCCGCAATGCATTGGCGCAAATTTCTCACATTTTGGTTAAATGTAGCAGGGTGAGCAGCACTTCAGACTCAGTGCAGCTTGCCGCAAATGGCCATGTTAAGGTCATTGCCTCCATGTTCTTCTGTTTAGGGTGATGCCGTTCTTTATAGTATCCGGTGCCGCCGTAGCACTGTCAATGCTAAGAGCTCGTGACGGAAAACGCGTTTTCACGGGCTCCGGAATAAAAAAGAAACAAAAGCGTTCAGAACAAAATGGTCAGATGTCACCACACTAAGCAAAGCGTGCATGAAGGAACCCTAGCTTTGTCCGTCAAAAAATATCCCGTTAGTAGAGCAACTAACTTGTTCACAGTGACCAGAAGCCCCTTTATTAGTGTTCATGATTAGTAAGAGCCCGAATTAACGTCCTCCCCCGAAAGATCACCCTACCCGTTTTTCCGGATAAATATCCAAAGGGTTAAAACGGCCGAAACATTGCCCATTCCATCTAAATAACGAAAACGTCCTTCAATTAACGCGACGCCCGACAGGACTCCCTCAAACTGCCTCTCCTAGCAGAAAAAAAGAAAGAAAAACGTTTTGGAATTACAATTTGGGCAGATTAGTAAGGTTTTCCGCTAATCTACCGGGCGTCCAATTAAGTACAGCTTATTTTACCGTGGATTCTCCCATGTAACATTCAATGTCGTGCGAACATTCCCTGGGTGTTCTGAATGTTGAAGGAACGTTAAAACACCATTCGGAACGTTCTAGGAACGTTCGTATGCGAACATTCCTTACAAGGTAAGCTGCTCAACATTCTAGGAACGTTTGTTGGCGAACATTCGTATGCACAATGTTCTCTGAACGTTCCCCTTCGAACATTCATATGTGCAACATTCTTGGAACGTTCGCTTGCGAACATTCCTAGAATTTTCGCAGGTGAAGCCAACTTTACGGAGCTTTCACGCAACCTGTGGTTCGAAACACCATCCACTATATGCCACCTTGTGCCAAAAATATGCAAATTAAGTGGAGGTTTTGGAAACTTAGCATAAGGGATCAGTTTTATCTTATACGAGTCTACCGAGGAATGTGAGATAAGGTGTAGGAGAAAAGCAATGGTTTTCAAAACTTGATAATGAACTTGGCACTCACTGCGTATGTAGAGGGGCAGTTTTGAATAGACCTGATTTTTAGCATCTCGGGTTCAATACTCTGAAAAAGGTATGTCCCGCTTGAGTGTGGGATGCATGGGTATCTGTTCTTATGCTCGGAGTGAGTAATCGGTTATGTATGCAGCACGTTATGATAAGTAGGAGTAAACTGCCATTATAGTACAGGCTCAGGCTAATGCGCTGGGAAAGCGGCTAGCTTGTGCTAGGCCTGCAAAAAATATATTTCGATTAAAAAATATTGATCGCCCTGTGAGGAGCTTTATTACATCCATATATGCAGTAAGGCTCATTGGGGCTGTAGCCTAAGCAAGCCATAATTGTGGAATCTTCGTAAATATTCCTCAGAGAATGTTGCAGAAGTTCTTTGGATGTTCTGAGAACGTTCTTAGAACCTTGTTAGAATGTTGATTGAATGTTCTGTCGTTCTCAGAACGTTCTAAGAATATCCCCTAGAAAACATTCCCCGAATGTAGCGATAAGTGCCTGCGCCACATTCTGACAACGTTGATAGAATGTTCTTACGTAAATTTGCAACATTCCAAGAATGTTGCAGAAGTTCTTTGGATGTACTGAGAACGTTCTTAGAACCTTGTTAGGATGTTTCAATGTTGATTGAATGACCTGGTAATGTTCTATGTCGTTCTCAGAACGTTCTAAGAATATCCCTTTGAAGACATTCCCCGAATGTAGCGATAAGTGCCTGCGCCACATTCTGACAACGTTGATAGAATGTTCTTACGTAAATCTGCAACATTCCAAGAATGTTGCCTATGTTCTTTTGAACATTCCCGGAATGTTCTCAGAACGTTCTCGTGCTACGCGGGCTGAAAGATACTCGCTACAAATTCATTCGTGTAAGCGAGCGACCACGTGCGACTAGAGTCCCTGGATGTTTTTCGTTACGTGCGACGAGACGGTCGCCGGGTGCGGCCCTTGGATGAATTATTCGACGGGAATAGCGACCAGCGAGACGTCGTCGGTGTCAACGGACCGCAGCTAGCGAAGCCAGCAGAGCGACGAGATGTCGAAAACATCGAACACAAACTGTTGCGTTGTTAGCTGCACGCATAGTTACAAGAATTGTCCTCCAGGAACGAGGTTTTTCCGTTTTTCGACACGCCCGTGCCTGCAAGACCAGCGAGAGCGTTGGATTCGCTGCGTACGTCGTGTGAAGTAGGTGGCTAGCATGTTCAGCGCTAGCATGCCCGTGCGTGTGAGTGACGGGAGCGTAATTTTCTGGGCTTCTCTCGTTTTCTTCAGTGCCGACGAAACTGAATGGAAGCCCACGATATCGTCGAGAGTTTGCAGTGCGCACTTTGTTGGCGGTAAACCATCGACGAATCCCGCATCTCTATCATATACGCCGACCATCCTTCTACCACCATACCGCAAGCCGCTTGCGATATCTGAGGACAAGAAGTCCCGCTATGAACGGTAAGTCACATATTCATGCCCCGGTAGGTTTTCCGATAACTTTGCGCGCCACCTCGGCAACGGGAGAAGGCCGACGAACCTTGTCTTGATGCGGATATTACGTGGTCATAGTTTTGGCAGTTGGCAAGGAGCTCGCGCTCTTAGCCATCGCTGAGGTATATCCCGAGGCGATCCCGAGGGAAAACGGAGTGCACATCAGGCCAAAATCGCTGCCGGCTGCGGCGTCTGGCACAAACCGCAAGTTCACGTGCGTCATCCGTGGGCATTTTTTGCCGCTGCTGCGCCCAACGTTGCTTGCAGCAAGCGGACGCTCACAATAGGCAACCTGCAATGCAGTTTGGCGCGACACGTTGCGCCATCTAGCGGCTGCAAAATAAAGAAACTGGGTAGGCCAGGCCTCCGCGGGTCGCGGGGGCTGCGGGCGGGCGCATCGAGAAACCACGTGTGAACGTTGCATTTCGGATCGGCGTGAGCTTTTTTGGAACCGTTTTTCGTAAAAGTAAGTCCCAACTTCACGTCTCTATGACCTCACCGGGTTCCTGTAACATCTCGCCTACTCCTAGAGTTCCCCCAAAAAATAAACGTTGCTACTGCTGCGTGAAAGACGGCCACAGTCGCGAAGGTGACTCAAGCGTCAAACTTCACCGCTTCCCTTCGAGATCTTGGGAAGCGACACGGCGACAGAAGTGGATTACTGCAGTGCGACGCATCAAGTAAGTGAATTTTACAGAAACTGTTGGAGGGGACGTGAACGAAAATATATGTGCAGGCTTGGAAAGTGGTCGGACGAACTCGTTTTGCAGTCTAGTCGGCAAAATAACATATTTATACAAGTTGTATTACGAGTCGCTTTGACAGCCACATATGTAATAACTCTATGGGGAAATACGATAGGAACAATCGGGCCGATTGTTGCTTCGCTGTGACGTCGAGAATCGGGCGATCAGGTCTTCAAGCGAACGGCCCGTCGGCCCGTTCCGGCACTCCTAATGCCGTTCGGCACGCGTGGTCGCAACCAAAACCTTCCAAACCTGCGAAGTGGATTTTTGTAGCACAAAGTTTTGTTTGTTTCAGCAACCAAATTTAATGCTGAGTGGTAACAAATGTGACGGCGTGCAGAAAGCAGGATGCTGAAGTTTTTCTTTAGAAAAAGCTCGTGCGAAGCGTAAATGTCCTTCTTACACGTACACTTCGTTGCCTGTCGCCTTTTTACACCAGGCTTTGCAATGTGCGTACGGTTCTGTAGCATGGAGAGTGGTTCTAATTACCCAAATTTTATTCTAGTGTGTGGGGCGTCGGGAGAAGAAGAGGACGGCCGAGCGAGGCGCGAGCGGGGCCAGCCGGGGCCAGCCGGCGAAGAAAGGGGAAGTGCGTGCTGCACGAGGCTGGGGCCGGGCAGGAACGATAGATCCGTTCTGGCTGGTCTGGCCCATGGCGAACCCCGGAGAATTCCACCAGCGAGGTTCGGATCAGGACCGGCGGAAGCGGCGAACCCTGACCATACCGGCTTAGTCCATGACGATCCCGGAGTGGTTCCGCAGCGAGACTCTGGCTGTGATAGCCCGGAACAGCTAGCCTACGCAGCACCGGCATGGGGAGGACGATCCGAGGCCTGGACACGGGCTCCGACTGTGAGCTCTGAACGACGGGCCACAACTAGGGTCGGCGGGTCCGGACTGCCGGCTCTCGAAGACGGGCAACCGGGATGTACAATAAACCCATTCACTGCCTTCTCGTTGTGTTGTGTCACTTCCTGGGAGACGGGCGAAGCACAGACCGATCGGGCGGCCGCAAGTAGTGAAGACAACTCAAACTGGTGTCCAAATGACGACTCTAGAATATTCTCTGAACACTTGGACTTATCAAGGCTCCCGATGGTCTTAAAAAACCGCATAAAGGAACCAGGGACATGGGACGCAGGTGCACACGGGGACTGCTGAAATCGGGGTCGCCGCCGCTCGCTACGGCCCGACGGGCAGATTGGCCGCCCCAGTAACAGAGACGCCTCCGCTTGTGGCGCTGAATGCAGTACTCTCGTGGCGCCGCCTGGCCATTGCCGGCTGCCACAGTTTTGGCGGTCTCGAATAACAATCTGAATGCTTTAGGTTTCAGTTTCCTCTTTAATTTTACTTTATTAAAACAAAATAACCAGCTAAAACGGTCACTTCGTTTTCTGTCATTTTCCCTCTCTACGTCTTCTTTTTCGTGTCAGCCGCATTTGCGTTTGATCATGCCAGAGATGCCAGACCTTCCAGACACACACACACACACACACACACACATGGAGTCTGGAAATGTACCGACACAAAAGGGAAAGATTAACTTTGCAAGCACAGTTCCAAGGCCAGTGGTCCTCGGTACAGTGGGGGCAGGGGGGGGAGAAAGGGGAGGGGGAGGAGGCCGCGGCGGGCGGGGCGCCGGCGCCTAAATATTTAAAACATTCCTTGCAAAATATACAGAGGAAGAGGAAAACAATCCCCCTCCCCAATCTCCCAAACGTTTCCAACACAACCGCTGAAGCAAAAAAGCTGAACCCACCAACGGGAATGAAAAAGAAAACCGCAAGCCACGGCTTGTGTATTTTTTCTGCACGTCGTCTCCTTGAAAAACGTGAAAATGCCACCCTATGCGCAAGCTTTCCTACCGTGCTTCTCCTGTCACGTGGTTCTCCGCCGCTCTGTGAATGGCCAGCGCATAAGCCGCCACTCTGCTGTCTTGAAACATTTCCAACCTTCTGGAATCACGGCGCTCTGCCACTGCGGCTGGCCAGAGGTCCGCAGCAACGGGAATTGCACCACTCTAGGAGCAAAATCATTGCATGTGAAACATGCATTAGGCCGCGTTCACAGCTTGCGGAAGACTCTCTTGCCACTGACCAAATTCACTGGGCGGAAAAAGATGCTGCCTTTCACATTTGTTGCCACCAGTCACATTTGCGCGGCTCTGGTTTCTCACGGATATCAGAGCAGACTGCACCTGGCTTGAGTGGTGTTAAAAAAAATGCTATCGGCAGACTTCCTCTTGCAGTTAACGTTAACCCGCAGTGCCGAGAAGATGCCCAACATTCTCTCGGCGACACGAGAAGGCGCAATAACAAAAGAACGAGCAAACGGAGACAACATGTGTACATACCACTCACACCAATTTTATTCCACAGATCCTCTTTGCAGGCACTGTCTTCGTTGCTCAGATGCCTCTTGTCGAACAGGGTAGAATAATTTAGTCTTGATCAGCATTTCTGCCGACACAATACCAGCGAGACAGCGCCTTTTGCACAACCTGGGAACTCCGACAACTCCAGCAGCAACCCGAACAACTCGGACGACTCGGCCAGTGGCATAGCCTGGATTTTATTTCGGTGGGGGGGGGGGGTCAACGGCATTATTACCTCCCCCCCAATGACGAAACAGGGTGAACTCGGTGGTATGGACACTCGCGCAAAGGTTACGGAGGCTCTGTTAAGACATAGCCTCCTTTATACTGGAAATGCCTGCCCAATGGTTTCTTTGTCGTCGTCGCGCCTACTTCACATATTTGATGCTAGTGGCGCCAAAACCCCATACAGAAAAGCAGGCGACGGCTTGTCCGCTGTCTGCTGCTACAGTTCACTGTAGCTAAGCGAGTAAGCTACGTTATCACGTTAAGTTACGTGATAACGTGCGTTTTTCCTTGTTAGGTTACGTGGTAACGTGACCTTACGTGATCAAATAGGTCACTTGCTCACGTAATTTTTGTAACACGAGTAACTTCTTTCGGTCGTCATTCCACCCGCAGAGCTCTATAGCCGGCATAGCTCAATAGCACGAGGCTGTCTGTGGACCCGTGGCACGCACATCGTGGACTGCCACACGTACACGCGCGGTCATTTCATTCCATTGATTGATCGTGGGCACTTCAGCACCTTGTACTTAGCCCGGACTCCTTGTGCTACTTTCTACGTCGCATCATATATCATTACTGTTGTGTGCCTATGTGCAACTCGAACTCGCGAGTGGCACTCCCTAGTGGTCATTAAGCAGGCTTCTATTTCTCCTAGTGATTCCCTCCTCAGGCACGCTGAAGAACTTCGTGAGAGATTTAATTGAAAAAAAAAACGAAATATGCTGAAAAAGCCTTTACATGCAGCTATTGAGACTGTGGTGGATACACTTATTCACCATGGGGCTCTGAAATGCGCAAAGGCAGAGAAAGATGTCACTCGTTACAAAGATTTGCTGCAACGTCTCTGTACTAAGCATTTCAGGTCAATTTTCACAAACTACTCGGCGTCCGTGACTGACAAGCTTGACCCCAAGAAGATCTTGTCCAACAAGCCACTACCTAGGAAGTCGTTAAAGCTCTAGAACTGCATACGTGAAGAACAGTGCGGACCGCAAGACACCGGTCAAAAACATCAAGGGGCTGTGCGCTTAAAAGAACAGATGGAAATGTATCTCAAGATCTTCTGTTAGAGTGCTTCCGACGGGTGCGCAGGTTTTTCGGTCAGCGGGGACTCGTTCGCGGTCTTGAGAAAAACCACATGACTGCCGCATGAGGTCCGCGGGCCGAATGTTTTCCGGCTCTGCTACAGAAGCAACAAAAACGCTCAGTGGTCGCTGTTTCAACGTCGTGAAGGTCCGCCAGCCTGTCTGTCTCCTTTTTAATTTGCATTGACAATTTCTGTTGTCGATGGGGCAAGCACCAGGGTCTGGTAACATTTTAGCGTAGAAAGCGAAACGAAGACGTGAAAGCTAAAAAGAAGGTATACGACTTATTTTATATATAAAATCTATACTGACGGTGCCCCGCGCTTGCTATGTAGCACGGGTTACGAATGTATTTAATTCACAAACGGCATCAAAGTGGACTGTAGCAGCGGGCAGCGAAGAAGAGTCGATCTGCATTTTTGTAGTGGGGTTTTGGCGCCTCTGGTAGCAAATATGGGAAGCAGGCGCAACGACGACGAAGCATGGGGAAGGCAACCATTGGGCAGGCATTATCAGTATAAAGGAGGCTATGGTTAAGATAAAACGGGTAAAGCTGCATTGTCACTTTTCAAAATGGAACAGATTTACAGGAATATGGGCATGGTGGCTCACTGTTCTACTGTCGTCGTAGTTGTGGCCCACCAACTTTAAAAGCTTCCTTACAGCACCCTCCGCTTTTTAAAGTGCACATCACGACACTGTTAGCGCGAACACGACATCCACGCATTTTTGCATTTTACTTCTAAATAATATTAGCGAGCACGAACTTTTATCGCTTACATTATAGAACTAAATGAGCTCTTTCCGTAGCAAGATTAACTTGGATGACATCTCTTGGTTTCAAAGAGAAAAACTGGAAAAACCGGCGATCGCTTGTTCGCACTAACAGTGTCGCGCTCTGTACGACTGCATTATCAATGCGTGCCGGCCAGACAAAACAAAAAGGTTAGCTATACTGTCACAAAAAATTAAACAGCAACATAAAAAAAAATCTCGACACTGAAAAATCAGAGCAAGCGTCCACCCACAAACACTAGGCAATATTCCAAGCCGCCATGAAAATGGCTGAGACAGCGGAAGTTGAAATTCAGATGCCGCGAGTAAATACCCGTTCACACTCTTGCGACCTCTTAGAACTGGGCGTTTGAAACCTCTTAAAACAGGAGGACACACTGGCGCCATCTACTGGGTAGCAGTGTAAACTTGGCGGTCCGGGATATTTTCTATTTCTCTCACGCAATATCCGTTCATTCTTGGCTCGAAAAACTTTTGTCAGCGTTATAAACGAGCCCTTGTCATAGGTATGTAGCGGCTCCCAGCGAAGCGCGAAAGAAGAAAAGAAGTGCCCGTGCGATCATGGCCTCGCTCGGAGCTCGAGACAGCACAGGCATCAAGGAACAACGGCACCCGCAAGGTCGGCCCGTCACGTCTCAGATTTAACCTAATGTAAATAGTGTAAATAAATTAGTTGAAGCTCAGTACGCTTCAAATTGGTGACCCGAAACCTCAGCAACAGCGACCTCAGCCCTGAACCAGCCCACAGCAACAACGGTAATGTCTCTGCCAGTTACCGAATCCACATCCACCGGCGACCAGATTTCCCTCCAAGCATTGCCACGGTCAAGCTACCTGAATTTTGGACCACGGACTCGGAACTCTGGTTCATCACCATCGAGTCCATCTTCCGAAAAAACCGTATCACAACGCAACTTTTAAAATACGACTATGTTGTTGCTGCCCTCCCGCAGACCATCGCTAGCATCGTCCGGGACGTACTTTGAGCACCTCCAGCTGACAATCCATACGAAAAATAGAAAATGGAGTTAACTCGGAGGACTACAGAATCTGAGCAACGCCGCATCCAGCAGCTCCTCACCACAGAGGAGCTGGGCGACAGAAAACCTTCTGATCTCCTCCGCAGAATGCACCAACTTCTGGGAGACCGCGCCGAATCACTCGACGCATCTATCTTCAAGGAATTATTCCTTCAGCGACTTCCCCAACAAGTTCGCATGATCCTCTCCACATTATCGGAGCCCTTGGAAACACTCGCCCAGATGGCAGATAAAATCATGGATGTCTCCGCTCTCGGGATTTCCGCAATTAGCCAAAAACCACCAGCAGCTGGCCAGTCATCAGGAGCTCACTCCCTGGAGGAGAAGTTTTCTCAACTCCTCCAATCGAACAAGAGACTCTCAGAGCAAGTTGACCAGCTAGCGAGGAATTTGCGAGACCTACGTGCCCGTCCTTCACGACCATCCTCTCCACACACATCTCGAGGACGTCGGCCCAGCGCAACCCGCGATGATACCAACAGGTGGTGCTGGTACCACCGATTATTTGGAGACGACGCCCGAAAATGCACCCCACCATGCACATTTCCGGAAAACACCTCGCCCACTCACTGAAGACGGCCAGTGCAGCGGGAAGCACAATCAGCCGTTTGTTCCACGTCACTGATCGCCAGACAAAGATCCAATACCTAGTGGACACCGGCACTGAAGTCAGTATCATTCCTCCTACGCTGGAGGATCGTCGGCACCGACAACAAACCCAACCACTCCAGGCGGTAAATGGATCGGCCATAAAAACGTATGGACAGAGATCCCTAACCCTCGATCTGGGACTCCGGCGCGTGTTCCGCTGGGTATTTCTGGTGGCAGACGTGCGTTTCGCAATCATTGGGGCAGACTTCCTCCGAAATTTTGCCCTCATCGTGGATGTCAAGCGCCGTCTTCTCCTTGACTCTACAACACACCTCAGTATCCGAGGCGTACTATCAAAGGCACTATCGTTAAATTCTATTTTACAACCCCTCACAATGGCTGCTCCTTGGGAAAACCTTTTAAAGGAATTCCCAACGCTAACGCAACCATGCAACACCGAGGCACCAGTCAAACACAACATCACACATTGCATCGACACCAAAGGCTCTCCAGTCTTTGCCAAGCCACGCCGCCTCGCCCCAGACAGGCTAAAAATCGCTAAAAATGAATTCGAACACATGCTGGAACTCGGATTCATTCGTCCATCGTCCAGCGTGTGGTCTAGCGCCCTGCACATGGCACCCAAAAAATCTGGTGACTGGCGACCATGCGGGGATTATAGAGCCCTCAACAAAATCACGGTGCCGGATCGGTACCCAATTCCCCACATCCAAGACTTTGCTGGGGCACTACACGGATCGACAATCTTCACAAACATAGATCTCGTAAAGGCATATCATCAAATACCGGTCGAACCATCTGACATCCACAAAACTGCAATCACAACACCATTTGGCATGTTTGAGTACATACGGATGCCATTTGGTCTCAGGAATGCAGCACAAACCTTCCAACGGTTCATGGATCAAGTTCTTCGTGGATTAAACTTCTGTTTTGCCTACATCGATGACGTCCTCGTCTTCAGCAAAACACGCGAAGAACATGAGGACCACCTCCGACAGCTCTTCTCTCGCCTCCACAACTACGGTGTCGTCCTCAATGCGGCCAAATGCAACTTTGGCGTCGCCGAATTGGATTTCTTGGGGCATCATGTGGACAAGCACGGCATCCGTCCCCTGCCGGACAAGGTGAACATTATTCAACAGTTTCCCCAACCACAAACAACAAAGAAACTACGTGAGTTTTTAGGGCTCATAAACTTTTATCGACGATTCCTTCCAAACTGCTCTAGAACTCTCCAGCCACTCAACCGCTTTCTCACTGGAGATCCCAAGCAATCCGTCCCACTCGAGTGGAACGAACCTGCACTCAACGCCTTCGAGACAATCAAGAAACAACTTGCCGAAGTCACAACATTGGCCCATCAGAAACCTAACGCACCACTCTCCCTTGTGACCGACGCCTCCGATGGAGCAGTTGGTGCCGTACTCCAACAGTTTACCGACTCCGGGTGGCAACCACTTTCCTTTTTCTCAAAGCAAATGACACCCACTGAAACCCGGTATAGTACATTCGGGCGTGAACTTTTAGCAATCTACCTGGGCGTTAAACACTTCCGCCATTTTCTGGAAGGACGTCAATTTGTTATCCTGACAGACCACAAACCCCTAACATATGCCCTAACATCAAACAGCTCCTCTTACACAGCAAGGGAAGTCCGACAGATGGCTTACATCTCGGAATACACTAGCGACATCCGTTTCATCAACGGCAAAGAAAACACCGTCGCCGACGCGCTATCCCGCATCGGTGTCAACACCTTTACAGCTGAAAAGACAGCTATCAATTTCCAGGAATTGGCCGCCGCGCAACAGCTCGACGAAGAACTTCAGCACCTTCGCTCTTCGTCAACAGCGCTGGTCCTCGAAGACATTGCAATTCCTGAATGCAACAAAACACTTCTCTGCGACACTTCTACTGGCCATCCTCGACCTTACGTGCCGACACCGTTTCGACGAGTCGTCTTTGACACACTTCACTCACTCTCCCACCCAGGGATACGTGCGTCACAAAGCCTCATCTCAGCTCGATTCGTTTGGCCAAGGATGAAGTCAGACATTAGAAACTTCGCACGGGCATGCCAACAGTGCCAGCGAGCCAAAATCCATTGCCACACAGTGACACCCGTAGGCACATTCCAACTTCCCGGTGCCCGATTCAACAACGCACACCTAGATATCGTGGGACCGCTGCCTCCGTCTCACGACTATCGTTACCTGCTGACGTGCGTGGACAGGTTCACTCGCTGGCCAGAGGCAATGCCTATGAAAGACATGACCGCGGAAACAGTCGCCCACACATTTATTACCATGTGGACCAGCCGTTTCGGGGTGCCGGCGACAATAACAACCGATAGAGGCAGACAGTTCGAAAGTCTTCTCTTTCATAAACTGTCAACTCTTCTCGGTGCACACCACATCCGAACAACGGCATACCATCCCTCTTCCAACGGGCTCGTGGAAAGGTTTCACCGACAGATGAAAGCGGCACTCAGAGCGCACACGTCACTAAGCCCATGGACCGAAGTCCTACCAATGGTGCTGCTGGGCATCCGCACTGCTGTGCGAGACGAACTTAAATGCACCTCCGCCGAAATGGTCTACGGCACTACCCTCCGACTACCCGGTGAATTGTTTCAGACAACTGAAAAGAGCAGTGACATAGACTCCGAGAACTACGCCAGCCGGTTACGCTCGGTTCTCCAAAACATCCAACCGATCCAAACCAGGACGCAGTCACGCAAGGTCTTCATAAGTCCCGACCTTCACCACTGCAGTCACGTGTTCGTACGAAACGACACTGTGCGACGTCCACTACAGTGTCCCTATGACGGACCCTATGCAGTGTTGCAACGAACTGACAAAACATTCACGCTTTCAGTCAACGGCCGGACAGAAGTAATTTCAATTGACCGCATTAAGCCTGCACATCTCGCAAACAATGAGCTACAAGAAATTGATGCAACTTCGTGCACAAACACATCGCTCGTATTACCCACAACCTCGCTAGGGGGAACCATGTAGCGGCTCCCAGCGAAGCGCGAAAGAAGAAAAAGAAGTGCCCGTGCGATCATGGCCTCGCTCGGAGCTCGAGACAGCACAGGCATCAAGGAACAACGGCACCCGCAAGGTCGGCCCGTCACGTCTCAGATTTAACCTAATGTAAATAGTGTAAATAAATTAGTTGAAGCTCAGTACGCTTCAGGTATTACGCACATTTGACCTCGGAAATCCCGCAAAAACCTTCACTCTTGTGAAATGCAGTTCCAGGGTCACCGCATAGATGGCGCCAGAATGCCAGTGTGTTCCCTCGTCCTAAGAAATTTTAAGAGGTTTCAACAGGCCTCGTCTTTTTCGGTCGTTCTCGGTTGCAAGAGTGTGAACAGGCCTTAACAAGTCGGCAACGTCACTGCTCTAACATTCCTGTTGGAAGCACGGAAGAGCATTTTAAGCGCTCCGTCTTCCTTCCTTTCATGGATAACCTGATCACACAGTTAGATGGGAGATTTAAAAGCACTGGCATACGTTGAAATTACTTTCGCCGCTTCTGCCTGCAAAGATCTTGGAAAGCGGGGCAGCTCCCGGTGCTGAAAAGTTTTTGGAGCTGTACTCAGGCCTGGTTTCAGTTCCTGTACTCCCAATGCGAGCTTTCAGTTCTTGTACTCCAATGCAAGCTTTCAGTTCCTGTACTCCAATGCAAGCTGCTAATATGGGCTGCAAAATGCAAGAGGAGAAACGTGAAATGCCCATCACGTCGCACTAAAGGCAGTTGCCCTCTGTCCGGAGGCCCTATACCCAAATGTCCATCGTCTCCTCAAGATCCTAGCGACTCTGCCCGTAACAACGGCGGAAGCTGAGCGCTCACTCTCTTTACTACGACAGTTGAAGACATACCTGATAGCGTCCACTTTGAATGAGCAACTGCTCGGTCTAGGCTTTTGAATGTTCACCGTGACATTGAAGTTCAAGCGGCGGACGTCCTGGATATTCTTTGCCGTGAATGCAGGTGGCTGCATCTTAATGTGTAGGCGCTTGGCATAAATGAGAAGATCAAAAGAGCCTGTAAATCGCTTCTAAAATAACTAGTCACAATTACTTTTTTATTTGTGGTAATTTCTAGTCGAAAGCATGCGATTCTGATCAGTACTCAAGGTGTGCGTGAGCACAGTGCCATCCGTTGCTTACAGTGCAGTTATTTTTACAAATCATTTAATATAACTTACATCACTGACATTGTTTTATATTATCACCATGTGTTTGTTTTATTATGTTCGCTTTGGTTTGATTGAATTGTGTAATTTAGGGAGGATAGTTTGTTCTACTTGGCCTTGAAATTGCCATCCTTAACCCCACAAATGTTTCGAAATATCCATTCTCTATATATCTCAGATCAAGTTCTGCATCCCATCAAATAAACATGAATGAAAAAATACTGCCTATTTTATTTACTTGAGCATGTTCTAGCCCACAAACACTTTTCCCGAAAGCATATAAGTTGGAGATAGTCCGCACTCCCCCTTTGCTTTGTGCCCCTGCGCAAAACCGACTGCATGAGCAGAGGAGCGACCCCCCCCCCATTTTAGGAAAGTTTTGACCCCCGAACCTCCACCCCCCCCCCTGCCTACGCCCTTGGACTCGGCCAAGATGTGACGCCAACAAGCACCATTTTCTTTGTGCATTCTGATTGGCTGCAGCGGCGTGGAAACGTTTTCTGAGTGGGAAAAGTCAGTCTCTGACCAATTGCTCCTGCGGTCGAATATTTGCGTCACCGGGAGGGGATTCCCCGTCCCAGCGTCAATTTTTTCGCGGTTTTGCCTGCGAATTTGCAAGTGGGAACAAGCCATTATGTGGAGAAAACAAGCGTATGATGCATCATCCAACGAAAAGGCTACGTCCACTATAGTTTGTGACAAGTCAAGAACGAAGTGGAAGCTCCGCCCACCCCTTTCCACTTTAGCGGAGCGAACGGTGGAGAGGAGGCGACCTCCTCTCCACCGTTCGCTCCGTTGATGTGGAAAGGGGTGGGAGGAGCTTCCACTTCGTTCTTGACCTGTCACCGACTACTATAGTGATCGGCCGTGTGAATTGGACGATGAGGAATCTCAGTTACGATCAGAATCCTCACCATTCCGTGCAGATGCAGATGTCGGAGGGGAACTGGAGGTAAGAGATAATATGGTTTCTTAGAACTAGTCTATGTGTGTCTTAGTTAGACATGTCTCACATTAAATAAGCACTTGGTGGGTGAATCTGCATGTTTCTGCGTGTTTCTTCGAGGTTGTAGCAGAATTATCACCACTTCAAAGTGCTGCAGACTTTGGAGAGGAACTGGAGGTAAGAGAAACTGTGGTTTCTCAGAGCTAGACTACCTGTGTCCTAAAGGGACCATGATCTGATTTTTCAACTTCTTCCTCCTTAGCTTTATTCCTCAACTTAAAAGCGAAATGAGAAATCTCATGGTCATGACGTCCCAAGCACATGGTCAGGACGTCCCCAGCAGCACGGCGATACTTGACTCAGTTTTGAGTTGGTCAGGAAATCCAAATAAATGCCACTCCCCACACTCGACGAAAAACGGCGGCGGGTACAGTATGTCAGGATGGCATCAGCGCTGAGTGGAACACAAACTCATCCCTGTTACGTCGCGGCACGGTGGTGGCGCGTCGGGCGCACTTCCGGTCTGGGGCTGTGGGCGGAAGCCGCCGTGGGGCACGTGCATTCCTGTGTTACTTCGGTAGAAACCGGACAAAAACCTGCCTTCTCGTCAAAACGCCGCGACTGGGGCTTTACTAAAAGGGTCGGGAAAGGTTTGAAGGTCAGTTTTCATGCGTTTTCTACCTGCTCGGGGCTTAAAAAGGAAAAACAGACGTCGTCGGACCACGATTGCTTGGGCGGAAAGCACTTTGGATTGAATTCACGGATACTTGTGGTTGTCGGATTTATTTGTTTTGTTCCAACATGAACGCGGGAAAACCGTCAAGTTGCACGGACCACCTGCGGACTATGTTCAGTGCGTCAGCACGTTCAAATGACCGCCTCATCGTTCGAGCTGTCGTCTGCTCCTCAAACGTTTCTGCTTGTCGTCTGCTCGTTCAAACGTTTCTGCTTGTCGACTGCTTGTTCAAACGACAGCGGCCGATAGATCAAACGTTGACCCGGTAATTGCGATAAGGAGTGCAGACCTCAAAAGATGTTTAAGTTTGAAGGTTGCTCCGGGTAAGTAGGCTCGGTCTAAACAGTAGATATAAGGAGATGTTGATAATTGTCACCAGTGGCCATCATTGACTTGTTATGCCTGATTCACTCGGTCCGATTCTGCTTGCGATTTTCACTATCGACGTCGGCATCTCAGCTACACTTCAGGCTTTTGCAGCCCGAGCGGCGTCATGACTGAAAATGGCAAGCAGAACCTCACCATGTGAATCAGGCTTTAGCGTCCATTCTGTGGCGTCCACGCTGGATGAATCGCCACATGTTACGTTATTTGCTCCAAGTTTTGCGGTGTGACGAGCTCGATCGTTAATTTCGCTGAGGCCGCTCAAGTAGTCGGACACTGCCAGGAAGGCGTAGAATCAACAATTCCAAAGCGAAAAAGAGCGCGGGGACTCACATCGACGCCTACAACATCCCATTCCAATGGTTTGTTCATGAGCGACGGCGAGCTTCTTGCCCACACCCCCATTGCGCATGCGCGGCGTAGGTGGCGTCCGCTAGGGGCGCTCCGGTTTGTTTGTAAACATGAGTTGGTGTATTGAAAAATAGCGTGATTCCCCCTCTCCACACATTTTCCTCCTTTCCATCGAGGGCGATCCTCCTCGCCCTCTGTCCCCCCCCCCCCCCATTTTTGTGCGAGGCCAACAAGGCTGACAATAATCCCCAGAGAAGGAGAACAAGGGGGACAAAGGACAAACCCAAGTCTCCAAGCACAGCTAGCTGACTGGTGCGCAACCAAAAAATCTGCCAGGTGAACCAGAGATCCTCTCCATTTCCAGTGAAGCACTAACCCAGCCCATCTAACCAGGGCCCGTTTGCTGGAAGCCAGTTAACTAACCACGATAAAAGTTGACCGCGCCTTCCCTACTAGGTACGTACAAGTACCTAGCCAAGTTTGACAAGGGCTGGATGAGCGATAGCTCCATGTTTTATATTGGGATGGTATCTAGTGTTACCTACTGGTTGTAGCGAATATAAGTGACTTCCGTAGAAAAGTTCCCGAAAAGGGGGAACCAAGAACGCATGCTACCAGGTTTTCGCGACGCAGTGCGGCATACATTTGACCTTAAGAAACACTTTTTGTTGCTCGTGGTACAGATATTGGGGTAAGGTAAAACTAAATTAACCCTTGTTTGGAAAATTTCTAAATGTTTCGCTGTCTGAAGTGAAGACGAGCCTCGTTGAAATTTCCTTCCAAGTTCGAAAGAGGACGACGAAGTTCAGTCCTAGAAACGATGAGGAAGAAGTGAGCAGCGAAAGGCGGGCGGTACACCGGCAGCATGGTTAACCAGCATGTAAGAACTGTATATAACACCATCATAAATTGAAATCCGTGTAATTCAGCTTCAGTGAAAATATACGTATTACTAAATTACCCATCGAGGAGAATGCTGAAAGTGTAATTCTACGCTCCGCACGCGCTGGCCTTCCCTGTATAAAAGATTCGGAGTAAAATATCATAATAGGGCTTTGACGAACGCGCTTGCAAGGCAAAATTTGTTTTAGGCTTTTGCTTTAGAACAGTTACTACTGCAGATGCCAGCACATGCAGCACGTGTAACAGCACTCGTAGCATGCACTTTGGTGCTCGGGAAAACTATTATAGCAAAAGGTCTATTGGGACTGTCTGCTTCCGCGTGCTATCAATACCCGGTCGATTGAGTAAAGGCAATTCACTATGCGCCTCGCAAGTGGGCTCATTTTCGTCTTCTGCGCATGAGAAAGGAAGTAGCGGTGACGTCAGAACGCCGAGTCCTGATTGGCTGATCGCGACCCCCTATCTGAGCGTCGTCTGCCCCTTTGCAACGTCGTCTGCTCGCAACGTCGTCTGCGTCTGTCTTACCTTTCCTGCGACTTTCGGAAGTGCAGGTCTTTACGAGCGAGCTCGACTTCGCCTTTCAGAGAGGGCAGACGAAATAACTCGAGCGGTACGTTGTTTTTGTCTAACAACTAGCAGACGCGCATCAAGGAGAGAAGTCAAAGGACTCACTGGCGAGGTGTCCCGAGGCGCCGAGGTTTGTTTGCTAAGAACCGAGAGTGAGGGTGGTTAGTGTCCGCAAGTTCCCCTCCCAAATACTTTTCCCTCCTTTCGTGTGCGGCGAGACTCCTCACTCTTTAACGGCGTCGGCGGGTTGGCGCAGTTAACGTCGTCTGCTTTACGTCTGCTAGTCAAAGCGATGGCTGCTTTACCTTTCCTGCGTCTGTCGGAGATTCACCGCTTTTTCACCGGCGAGAATCACCGTTGCCTCGGAAAACAAGGAGATGACAAGAGGAAGAGATTGACCGCTTAATCTAAAATTGAGGTCAGCGATCAAAGTATAATACGGGAAGGGTTCACAAGGGTCGCGCGGGCATATTCCATTCAGCACGCCAGCCGGTCGTGGGCAGACGGTCGCCGAGTCGGAGTGCCTGCTAGGCCTATCTGCCGAGCTCGCTTGGTCGGTGTCGGTGGAATCGTGGCCGTTGGAGCTTTTCCCGGGTGTTTGTGGATCCAGCGTTCTTGTTCGTCATGGTCTGTTTCAAGTACTTTTTACTTTTTTCTTGCTGCTTGAAGTCGGGACGCGTGAGAAGCGCACGTAGAAAAATAAACGTCCGTTGGTCGTCGCGACCGCGACGCTGTCGGCCATGCTGATTTGATCGTAAGAAGTGCGTAAGACAGCTTCGGAGCTGTCGTAGGATTTCGTCGTAACCTGCGCAAAACTTACGAAAATTTCGTTTCGTGAATACGAATTTGTTCTTAAGTTTTGTCTTACGCATATTTTTGGCGTAAGATCGTTTCGTGAATCTGGCCTCTGCACTTCCGAAAGTCGCAGGAAAGGTAAGACAGACGCAGACGACGTTGAGCGACGACGTTGCAAAGGAGCAGACGACGCTCAGATAGGGGGTCGCGATCAGCCAATCAGGGCTCGGCGTTCTGACGTCACCGCTACCCCCTGCGCAAGAAGCAGACAAACTTGCCCTCCGCATGGTATTCCAAAGATGTTGCCATGCCGAAAATTACCACATTCATTTAGGCTTAACAATGTCCAGAATTGAAAGACTATCTAAAAAATGCGACGAGGTCATTGCTCATGCTTAGCATATTAAGTGAGGTAAGGCAAAGCGAAAGCCTCCTGCACCATTTATTGCTGACTAATGCGCCCGTTATTGCAGCTACTACGACATATTAGTTCCAAAGCGAGCGACGCTTGCTCGCAGGGAATACTGCCATGTTTCCCCGCCATCCTTACTGTGCCGGTCACTTGAACTAAAATTCTCCCTCGTAGGGAAATTCGGTTAACTTTTTACCGGGTTAAAGTTAATCAGCTTCGAGCAAACGGGTCAGGAGTTAGACGTCCGTATAGCAAAACGGTTCTATCAGCTGCCACCAGTCTAACACCAACAAGGGTGAACGGCCTGCATTTGTAAGGTTATGATGAAATGCAATTAATGCAAAGGTGCGGGCAAACTGGACAAGAATGATGATAGTAATCTTTGGACAAGGGGAACAAGGGGACAAAGACAAACACAAATCTCCATACACAGCTAGGTGACTGGTGCGTGACCAAGATTCATGTTTGTCCTTTGTCCTCCTTGTTCCCCTTCTCCAGGGATTAGTATTGTCATTCTTGTCCAGCTTCGCTTGCACCTTTGCATTAATTGCATTATCATAACAAGAAGCACATAGGCACGCACGCGCCTATGCGTGCCGGGCTGTACTCGCAATTGCTATTGCGCACGGAAGACTAGATATATATTTTTTTAATTATGAATACAGTTTTCTTTTCTAACATGAGTCACTCCTGCTCTCGGAGAGAGAGATGACCTTCCTGGGGCCGGAGTTGGCGATCTTGATGGCCCGGACTGGCGGGCGTTGACTCGGAGTGGCACGCCAAGCGCCCTCCAATCTCCCTTACTTCCTTTCCCGCCCCCTTCACTCTTTTCTTTGCCCCCCCCCCCCCCCCTCTCTCCTGCTAATCTAATCTTTCCCACTAACCCTTTCCCCAAATCTTCAACAGCTCGTTTCTTGTCGGCCTGGCAATAAAGAAATGTGTTGAAAGTCGAAAGATGTTTGTCCTGTCCGTCCTCTTTGTCTAACTCTTTCGTATATTTTTGAGGAAACTAGTGCTTGTGCATCTTTATTGGAGTTCTAAAGCACGAGAATACGTCTCGATTGGCAAATGTAATAACTCGAGCAGGGTTGGAGTCGTTCGGGTCTAAAGACAGCCTTTTCCAATTGCGCTCAACGCAGAAGATAAAAAAAAAAATGACATTGTAGTTTTCAGTATTTAGGGACATCGACGTGCACTGCAGAAATATATTGCGTTTACCCGTTTATTGTAGCAAGTGCTGAAAGCAGGCACATGATAGAATGCACCTCTTCCTGTATGTAAATGCAATTTTAGTGGATCGTAGGTAAGGACTGCTCTGCTAGCGGGAGCTTGTGCTGTCGCTTTGAGCATGGATTGAGCATAGCCCCTGCAATGCCCACAGTTCTTAGCATAAGCTGTACTAAAACTTTCTATGCTCTATCTCAGGAGTTGTGTGCAGCAAAGGCATAGGCACGGGCACATGGCTTTCAGATTTGCTTTCCTTTCGCGACTGCTCGTGAAAAGAAAGCAAATCTGAAAGCCCCGCTCTCGCTTGTGCTTTTGCCCCTGCTGCACGCAACTCATGACATGGAGTATAGTATCTTGAATGAAGTACATTTGCAGACTCAGCATCACTTGAGCTAGACAAAAAAAAAAACAGCATGACGTGTACAAACCCTGGACTTTCCGGTAATCTTTATTGTTGCCGATCGTTATGTCAAACCAGCAGCTTGGTTTACTTTGTATACAGTTTATAAACAATGAAATCTACCTGTAACTGTGAACATGTGCACGGAGGAATATGCAACGTCTTGTATCATCCCTCGTCTTGGATAATTTTCAGCTGTATCCTCTATTCACATGACGAGGCCCCTGTGAAGTGTAGTCACATTCTTACAATATTACAATACAATACAATTCTTACAATACAATATAAAATATAATTGAAAATCAATTATAATTACAATCATAAAGCAATGTAACATAGCGTATATAATAGTACTGTTTCCACTCAATAAATTTAACTAAAATTTCGCAGTTATCAAAACTGAAAAAGTTTCGAAAGAAAAAAGGTTATTTTTCTTCCAACTAACGAAAGAAAAAAACAAACGAGGAAGCTTGAAGCCTTTCGCTCGTCGTTGTGAAGGTTAGGTGCATATGCACTCGACTCGTGCGTTTCTTCACGCGGCCGACGTCTTCTGGGCCCGTCGACGTCAGCACCGGCTCACGTGAATGCGGTTTTCTTTATCGCTGTGGCTGGCGTTACGTCCGGACGGAGCACTGGAAACGCGTATACCTAACCCCCCCCCCCCCCCCCCCCCGCCCTCTCTCTCCCCCCCGTGAACCTAGGAAGGCGGAGATTTGGACGTAACTTGGGCTACGTCGGACGTAACGCTAGACACTTTGTTTCTTTATTTCTCGCATTTACTAAAATAAAGCACATTTATCGAACTCGTTTTTGTGTGTATCCTTATTAAAAAAAGTTTACTTCCAATATATTCTGACAAATTTGGGGAAAATAAATAAAGTATCTTTAATGTAACTGTACCTGTACCTTAGGTAAATTTTTACGACTACGTAGGTACGCTTTCCTAACGGTCAATGTAGCTGTATCTTAGGTGCATTTTTGAAGTAACTTTTACAACTCTGCCCGTAACCTGCATTGCTGTACTATCTGTGCTTTCACGTGATATGACCTACTGAAGTAACTCGGATAGCTCGATTCAAATTATGTAAGTATGAAGGCACTTCATCATGCTCTTTTTTGTCTCCTTTCCCATAGTCTTTCAGTGCTCTGTGTTCAAGAGCCCCAAGATTACTACAGGACGATATGCGACCAAATCAACACAAGGAGAATGTTTCACTCTTCAATTTCTCAAGTCGCTCTTTGCTTGCTATCAGAATGGCTATATGTAACGAGAAAAGAGGTGATCACTGCTGTTTTCACGATTTTTCGCTAGTGTGCGAAGTGGCTTCATGTTCTCAGTTCCTGTCTTTAGTGTAAAAAGGGTAAGCCCCAACTCGGCTGCATGTTTTATGTAGCGTGGTGCTCTCGGTGAACTGACATGATTTAATAGAAACTATGGTTGACAGTTCGATCATTGCTGATTTCTGCGCTTTCACTGGCCTGGGAGGTGTAGCTGTGATGAGAAGTGGAAAGACTTCCTGGCAGACAATCCTTGTAATTATTTGCCTGTGGCAGTCTGTGTGAAACATTTTGAAATATCGCTCACATGCATATGCAACGCTTTCATCATTTGTTGGCTGCCAAACGATACACTCCCCTAGGAGCCAGCCATAGCGCTGCTGTCTTGTCACAGCCCTCGCATACACCGACCGCCTTAAATTTGAAGAGCAGCATTTAAGGTACACTGCGTAATTGCTAACGTGGTACTGCATAACTGCTAACATGGTACTTCACTATTAGTGCCAAGAAATTTGTTTTGGCTCCTTCTGGCCGCCTGTCAAAGTGACATCACGGTGAGAATATTTATGCAAAAGCATTAACTATCCCATGGAGCTAGCCGACGTTATCAGTTTGAAGCACGCCGAACAGCAAGTTAAATCCTTTCTCCAAGTGAAGCCAGCTCCCAGCTATGAAACCACGCAAAAAGCCTAGGCAATGGCACCTAGTTTCCCCAATCATAAAGAAGCGGAGTAAAGCTGATGGATTTCGCCTTCAATCCCATTGGCTGGCGCGCGTCGACGAGGCTCCCATTGGCCGCTCCGTGCGTCAGTTTCAATGACTGCAGCCCCATGGCACTGCATGTCCGCGCCACGACCGCACCTGTAACACGAGGCATCCAAGGTCAGAGCTGCAATAAGAGCTGGGAGAGCGTGCACACGGCCAATGCAAATACGCCGCAAACGAAACATGGGACCAGAACAACGGCACGCATGTTTCGCATTCTCGCAGCTTATAAGAACCGCTTAGGTGTACCTCGAGCCTTGTTTTTTGCCTAGTCACCTTGTGAACAGTTGACGTATTGGCTTATGATAGCTGTAACATCATTTTTACTTTGCTTTTCTATACATTGTTAATATATCGTTTTGTGCAATCATACTCTGCATCATCTGACTGGAACAAAATTGCTCTCCTCACTGTGACGTCACTGCAACGACAGAGCAACCGATCAGTGCACTGCAACTGCAGTGGCGCTTATGCTCCTTCTGAGAACTAATAGCCAATGACATGCTACTAAGAAGTTAGGGCAAGAGAAAGGAAGGACGGAGAGGAGGAAGCAGACGGAATGCTGAAGCCTCCAACATCGCTTTCGCCATCCCTGGCCTTCTTTTCCCTCGCCCTGCATTTTTAATGTTTCACAGACTTTAGAAATGGTAATGGTGTAGAGACGATACTGCAGGATGCGAAAAAGAGAGGCTGGAGCACTTAGCTACCTACCTACGGTAAAGTTCCGAGAGAACACCCGCCCCCGAGACGCCGCCCATTCCAATTTTCTAAATAAATATATGCAACATAAAAATTCCGAAACATCGCCTCAACCCCCATTTCCGTCGGACAACATGCAACGTCCAACGGGACTCGCACCAACCGCGCAATTTGCTGTAATCGGCACGTCAGACAAGCAAGTTTATAGCGGATTCACATGTCTGTCCGCGATCTGCGTGCGATCTCCATTCCACGCGAGTTGATCCTGCGTACTATATTGCATTGTGAAATGTGATTTTGCTTTGTTCGCGATCTGCGTGCATTTGTCTCCGTAGACATGAGTTTGTAGCGTATTTCTTCCTTTCTGTCCGCGATTTGCGCGTGCAATATCGGTTCCTGTGACAGGCAAGTTTGTAGCGGTTCCCGCGTGTTTATCGCATCGTGAAACGCGAATTTGCGGTGTCCGCGATCTGCGGTATCAGCTTCCGCGTCATGTAGTTTGTAGCTGGTTTTCGATAAAGTTTTGCTGTGGCGTCCCCAAAGATAGTTCACCCCATGTTTTTCTACCATTTATCTCTTCATTTTGGGTGGCATTCTTTCAGAACTTTACGGTATGTATAAACCTCCAAAATGTTGCATGTATTAGGTACATAAATCCGTACCGCCACACTTAAAAGGTAGATCGACCTTATGCTGCATAAACACTTACAACAAACTCGTCTCTTTGTAGCATACGGGTCAGGACGCCACAGGCATCACCCTCAGAAGTCGTTCTCTTCCTAATGACGATGAAGCATGGGCTGGCATTAGCTGCACTGGGTGTTCTCTTCAGTGTGCATCGCACAACTGCTTCTCGAACATTCTATGGCCATTCTGGACACACTCTACGCCAAAACCGAGGGATGGTTGGTTTCGTTTCCCAGAGATCGTAGTGCAGGAGACCATGCCCCCTTTGTTTTGCTACAAGTGTCCTACTTGCAGGGTCATTATAGACTGTACAGAGGTCCCCATCGAAAAGCTACCTGAAGTGAGCGAACAAATTAATTGTTGGGAGTAGCTACAAGAGTGACTTCACTCTCAAGTTCCTTGACAGCATTACACCGTCAGGATTCATATAATTTGTTTCTAATGTCTTTGGTGGGCGGTCGAGTGACACATACGTAACAGCAAACTCCGGATTGTTAGACCTTCTTGAACCTAATGACCTCGTGATGGCAGACAAGGGCTTCCCTCACACTCGTAATTCAGATACGTGCCAAGTCGCATTAGAAATCCTACCTTTTGCCTTCCTGAATGAGCAATTCACGGCATTAGAAGTTGAACGCACCTACAAGATTGCCTCTCGTCGTATTCATGTTGAGCGCTGCATTCAAAGAATAAGAGTCTATAGCATCCTGCGTACAAGGCTACCTTACGAGCTCAGAAATCATGTGGACAAAATGGTAACCCTGTGCTGCATCTTTGCAAACATGCAGAAAGCCCATCTTCAAGAAATGTGTATGTATGAAGGAAGGAGGCAAACCCCATGCGGTACTACTTTCAAATGCTGGAATTTAAAAACTCTTGTGACATTGCAATAGTAAGCGGAGACTTGTACATAACTTAAATACTCTACCCAAGTTACTCTATTTCAAGTACCTTTTCATCAGTAGCCTGTACTCTGGTTACTTCCGCACAGTCTATTTGGAGGGTGGAAAGGGCAGACATATGACGACGGGCTCGCCAGCTTACCACAATTGTCAACCCGGACAGCACAGAAACAGCACCTATTTGCTCTTTCTCGTGAGGTGGAACGTGGTGGCGCTCGGTGGAAATAGCCCCAAAACGCTTCTGGTCTAGTGTTAACAACTGGTTAACGATGGTTGAGTGTGTTGGGTTTCTAAATTACGATAACGAAAGAGTGACATGGGCCTGTATTGTCCGTTTGTCTTCCATGTCCCTCTTTCCTTTTTGTGAAGGAGTTGTCGGTTTAGCATAAAGTGGAAGTTCTAGTGCAACTTGGTTTTGCTAAAAGGCATCGGTATTCTAAAGCAGTCTGGCACAGGAAGTGGAGGGCCTGTCATTGTGTTATTTTGTGATGCACTTCGGTAGCGAGTTACCAACTTGCCTTTGAGATCAGTATTTGTTATAGGGTGTATCTGCTCCTGTCTTGGATGTGAAAGTCACACTCAATTTTTGCTAAAAAGGCTGCAACATCATTGACATTTTGATAGTAAAAAATAAAGCTCTTTATTGCATGTTGTAGAGGTAAATTGTTTTTTTTTAAATATGACAAGCATGTAAACATCAAGTTATTTGAATAAATAGACTAGATTCTATCACAGGATGCTCTCCCAGGTCTTTCTGGCACATTGAAATGTTATGTAAATGAGTAAAATATTATGTGAATGGCAGTGAAGACTAAAACAGGTTACTAAAAGTTACGAAGACCCCTTCATCACTTCTGACTTGTAAAATTTGAAGTAAAACCACTTCATCTTTGGGATCAAAAAGTCGTCTCATTTTACTTTGATGTTTTGGAGCTGGAGTGGCGAGTACACAAAGCAGTGGCACATGGTAAGGTTCATACAGCGACACCTGCACTTGGGTGTAGTAACCGTGGCTTTCCTTGAGCAACAATGTCCCATTTACAAAGTGCACTTAGTCAACGGACAGCTGTTGCTAGGGCAAGGTTTCTCGGCTTGTTGCCATTCTTTGAAGCCGCTGGGTTTTCCTGCTTTCAGCTTTTTTGCGTGTGGCTCATCCTGTTCTGCCTGGTTCACAAAGCATGTCTATACGGAAAAGAAGGGGGTTTACTGATGAGCAAGGCTTCCTGGATCCTAAAAATGCCTTCGCAAGGGCTGTAGACTTTCATTTGAGAACCTCTGACCTAGACGGTCGTCATAGTTAGCGACTCTCGGGTGTTTGCGATGAAAATGAAAGTACTTGTTGCCAATTTGTAACGTTTGTGTAGTTCTGCCATGTCTCTGTTATTTTAATTCCTCATTTATTATGTGTACCAAAGAAAAGACCTGTTGGTTGTTTTTGGGCATTTGAAAATAAATATTTATTATTATTATTTATTATAGTTTAGCAGGCTTTGTATAGAACCTAATGACCCACGGCACAAGATCCAGATTGGCGCTTTTTGTGTTGAAATAAACTTTCTGCTGCTTTTTTTGGTTTTCGAAGATAAAATAAATATTTATCCCAATTCCAAAATATTTGGCAAAGTCGGGCCATTGGGTCCTGATGCATCCAACTAGATTCGACTTGAACCCGACGCAGTTTGGGATAAATTGGCCCAAACCCGACCCGAACAGTGCTCTCGTATATTAGCCTCAAGTCCGACCCGACTGTCGGGTCGGGCTCAGGTTTTGGGCTAGCACAAGTTCACCGTTACCGTGACCTGAAGTATTCACACCACGAATAATGACTAGAGCCTGGTTTACAAGGCGAGCCTCTGTAATTGATACCTGCGGTACTGTGGTAGCCTCTCGGAGTTTTTATTTTGTGTAATTCAATGCATCCAGTTTTGTGTACTGTGCCTCCTTTTGAAATTACTAGATTAGCCAAAACTATCACGCTGGACGGCAGGCTTTGAGACTTGCAATCAGTACTACTCACTGAAATGAACAGATGTCTGTTGCAGATTTCTTAGGGTCCACTTGCAGATTTGTAGATCACACCTGCTCTGATAATGTCCTTTCAATAAGGGGTAACTGATAGCAAAATATTGTGCGTTTGTTGAAAGGTGACTTGCTTTGTAGTCTCTCACATGTGAGGCATTTTCAATAATATATTCATGGCAGATCTGTATATAAAGTTGTAAACATATTTTATTAATAAAAACATTGCAAGTGTCACCCTTGCCCTTTGTGCAAATATTAGTTTGCACAATTACAGACACCTACAGCATCGGTATTCAGCACCCCAATGGCTTTCCTGCCCATTATTGGTCATCTGACCCACCTACACCCAACTACATCATACTTACACAAACATAGCCTTTGGAGATGCTATGACAAAACACGTTTCAGGGGAGGAAATTAGCTTCCACTTTGTTGCACTTCATGCACCAGTACGTGACTGCTGTAACGGAAGACGCCCTCCTTCAGTAGAGGCATCCAAAGTATGCTCCTGGAAAGTAGCCAGTGCCAGATATCGTTTCCCCTTGACGCCATCGTTGATACAGATTCAGCCTTCCTGCTATATGATACTGTGCATTGTCAATAATGACATACTACAGTTATGGGCAAAATTAAACACTAGAGCATCCCACAAGTTATTAAGTTTATTTCTTTCTTCTTCTTGTGTTTATTACTTGCATATATCTTTATATTGTTCATTCCCCAACCAACGGTCTTATTTGCTTTTCTTTCTACAGAGGTGGTTTACCCAATCCCATTACTAGTATGAAGGGATTTAGATCTTGGCTTTCAAGTACAGTTGGTTCATTTTGTATTGCTTCTTTCTATGTATAAATATTTGCAAGCTTTACTTGATCACTGCATGTCCCCCACTTCAATCTATTCATACTGCTGGTCCTCAGCACAAGACTGTTGTAAGAACGACCACACAGATAATTACACACAAAAATCTTTGATCAATCAACCTTTGATCACATTTTAACTTACTGGCTGAATGTGTTCCCATCTGCCCCTATGCCAAACTGCCCACATTACAGGAACAGTCCAGCACTACACCTAATGCAATTCTCTAGTCCGTTGTGCTTTTTCTCCTTCTCTCTCGTGTCATCTGCTTGTGAAATATACATCGAATTGTTCCATTTCAGTGGTTTTCTAACTTTAAAACAAATTTATCTTATTGTTGAAAAACATTGTTCCAGGTTTGGGTACAACATGCCCAGGGGCGGATGCAGGAATTTCCTGAGGGGGATCAGGTGTTGGTCAGCGTACCATATGTTTAGGAACCCCCTCCCCCTCTCCCTCGTTTCACACCCCAATTTTGCGCATGCAGAAATCAAGAGGGGGTCAGGACATCCGGACCCCCCTCTAAATCCGCCCTTGAACATGCCACAACACTGCTAAACTTGCTTTCTCTTACTTTTTACCCTTCTGTAGTGTTTGTATTCCGATAAACAAATAGCCGTATCATCGCCACGTGCCTATGCTAGAGCGCCGCCCCTATTGATAGCTGGATCTTCGCCACGCGTCTCACTGCCCCCCCCCCCCCCCCCTATCCGCCTTCTATCTGTATTAAGCGCTGCGGCTGGTTGTACGGGGTGCTGACCTGCTTGACCAGCGAGAGCCCGGATGACGGCCGGCTGACAATAAACCCAAGTTGTTGTTTCTACTCGGCTGGCGTCCCTCTTCTAAGACACAACACCTTCATCTAAATAAAAGCTTTATTATTACTATTATTTGTAACAATTAATATAACGGCGTTGACAAAAAAAAAAAAAGGCAAGGTAAGCTTTTTGGATGTCCTTATGTTGATTACTGAACAGTTTTTTTAGATTACTTTTGAAATGCCGCCAGATTCCCAGTGCGTGATTTCGATATATTTCAATCGCTCTGGCACGCTGTGGGACAAGCATAAGCAAACGTTCTTAGCAAACAATCTTAACTCACCACCATTCATCAACCGTGGCACTACCAAAACATCGAAAAAACGCAATGCTAAAATGAAGCTCCGAAGCACACGCACGCAGCCCAAGATTGTGGAGCACCAAAGCCCAAAGCTGCCAAAGCAGCAAAGCACTTCATCACCGGACGTGACGTAACAAGCACATCCGGCACAACATTAGCGGTTTGCGAACATTTCTGTTTTGTGTGCGCACGCCGTCTTGTAAATGTCAGTTTTTTCGCGTAAATGCAAAGTTTGTGCAGATAAACTGACGCCCGCGTAGCGTTCACAAAGTCGTAACAACCCTACAACGTTGTTGGGTGTCACTTTGATAGCTTTGCATGATTTGTGAAGATGTGAACTTGACAGTGTAAAAAATGTCTATTAGCGGTGAAAAGGCTTAGGTGGTGACTTTTAAGTTTAGAGCTTCATCGACGAATGACTCTCGTTCCGTGATCTTCGCTACCCTGTCCTGCATCGGTAAGAACCTGAAACATCACCGTGTAATGATGGAGCGTCTTGATTCCATGCTTCAAACGCCAGCAAGCCGGTGACAACTCTGTTCCCTTGCAAGTTCGGCGTTCCCCGAATGTGTGTTTTAAAACATGGCGATTGGCAGTGCGTGCGACTGCACCTGCGGAACTTTATTAAAGATCGCTCGCGTATCTAGCTGCCGGAAATGTTTAAAATGGTAAACATTCGAGTAAAGGATTGGCTAACTGAGACCGAAGTCAACAAAGAAATGTGCCGGCAACCTTTATATCGACGCATGTTTTCTGTTCTGGCGACTCTTGTTCCAAGGATTGTTTTTCGTACTCGCAAAGATATTAATGATATTGATTTGACACTTGTCTTATGTCCGTGCCACAAAAAACACTGCAAAAAAGCGTGCTCGCGTATTTTTTTATATGTTTACTTGAAAGCCGGAATGTTGGCTGCTGTAGTCCGTTGCCTTTTATCTGCACCACGATCGTAACTGTTGGTAGCGCTGCCGTCCTCGCAATCTTTACTGGGCTGTGGATTGCGTAAATGGTAGTGACGTTATTGGTGCATTGCACAGTCGGTGAACACTACGATCAGTATTTTACAATAGATCTACTGACCTGAAGTCTAGCTCAAGTAATAATGATTCTAGCTGCTTGACGTAAGCCACGAAACGCATTTACTTTTCTGAAGTGTGCTTATTTATTTCCACACAAAACATATCTTTGATCACATCTCACTTCAAACTGAAAAAAAAAAACAAAAAAAAAACACGCCAGTTTAAAGAATTAAATTTCCTTGTTAAGTGTATGGAATCAAGTGTATGGAATCATTCGAGGTAGTTGAATACATGCCCCTTATCAATCTCGCCTGCCATCAGGCCAGCCCGCTCCTGAAGAGTGTTAAAATGATGCCGCGAAGAAGCAGGGCCAGTGGCTGCAAACACTTGGTTGCCAAACATTCGGCCTCCAGCACATGCTCTATGCCTTTCGCACAAGGTGCATGAGACGCCGAAGCATTGTCGAAGGTCGGAACCCCACGCTGGAGGCGGGACAGCTGAAGCTCCTCCCTGCCGTTGTCACCCCCGTTAGTGGTTACAGTTATCTCAGTTCAGGCCCCATTCCCTACAGTAAAGTTTTCTGGTGAGACAAAGTGTCTCGCCTCTTTTTGCAGTCCACAGGTCAGCTATGCACAGCAGGGCATCCGGCTATTCTCGCCATATTTCGTGCTTTCGAAGATGACTTATTGCGCGAGGTTCAAAACAAGCCACTTTCAAGCAGAGCACTCTCGACACGCTTTGCCTCTGCAGGGTAAAGAAAGAGAGGACATGGACACAGAGGCACCTGCAGTGGCCACCTCCAATGGCGAGTCGGCGGCCGGCGTTCGCGCCAAGGAGGGCGCCGACAAGCTCAAGTCGGGAGACCAGGAGGAGGAAGACGTCGACATGGCGGAATGCGGAGAGGGCGGAGTCACCAACGGCTGCCCCGAGAACGCTTCCCCGGACGCCGCGGAACATGTGGATGGCGCAGGGTCCAAAGCGGTCAACGGATCAAGCGACCACAGCGCCAACGAAGACAGCAGGCAGTCGGAAAAGAATGCGTCCGACATTGAGATGAACAGTGGTGCGGGAGAGGACTCTTCCAAAGGGGACAACGAACGGAAGGAGGATGCCTTGGACAGTCAGCTGGATTCCTCGCAGGCGGATGGGGACGCAGTAAAGACGGAGTCGACGGAGGCGAGCGAGGAACTTCCGCTGCCCGACGACAAGCCCGTGGAAAAGGCGAAGGAGGCCAACTCCGGGGAGTCTACGCCGTCGTCGACACCCCTGCGTAAGAAGAAGTCCAAGAAGGTGTCCAAGCTATCCATCATGCATGCCATTGCAAGTCGGCTCTCGGGGCAGGCCAAGGTGGAGCCCAAGTCCGAAACGGTGAGTGTCCGTCTCTGCCGCTCATGTTTGCAACGTTCGGGGGAACGGAAGGTTCCCCCGAACGTCAACGTCAACGAATGGTTTGCCCTCGGCTTTTGGAATCTGCTTCAGCGTTTTGTTGATGGTGGGCTTTCTTTATAATGGGGATGGAGAGCTCTGTAAATGCAGACGAGGGAAAGACAACCACAACAGGACAGCTGGACAGCTTTGTCCTGTCGTGGTTGTGTCTTTTCTTCATCTGCATTTACTGAGCTGTTCATTCACATCGTGTACACAGTGTGGTACTGTTATTGCAAAGATGCAATTGGCACTTTTTTTTTCTGTCTTTTTTTTTTTTAGAATTGAAGGAGTGTCACAGAAACTATTGGAGTGGTGTAAAGAGCATATTGGGCAGTGACCTAAGCAGTACATTTTCAAGCACACCAGTACCATTTAGAAATGCGAAAAAGTGCCGATGCCTTAATCACACTAACAGTGTCGCACAGTGGATGTTCACCAGCTGGCCCATTTTGATGCCTTAGTGCTTTCTTTATATGTTCTTTTGCTTGACACCATTGTACTGTTCCTTTTTTGACATTTTTTTTTAGTGATTGCACGATGAATAATTTTTAACTTAAAACCTACCGTAAAATCCCGAGAGATAGCCCACCTAACATCAAGAGCAAATCGGGTGAAAATATGGAGTGAGCTAACTTTCAATGTACAATCAAGAAAAGTTCAAAAAAATTGCTATTTTTAGGTTGTGCCCCTTCGAAGCTTGTTGGAACGAGAATACAGCGCAAACGAACGACGGACCAGTAGAAGAGTACCGTAAAAACCCGCGAATATTACAAAACGCAATTTGTAAACCGCGAAAAAAATTTTTTTTTATCCGTGT
Organism: Ixodes ricinus; assembly: GCA_037355805.1. NCBI lineage: Eukaryota > Metazoa > Arthropoda > Arachnida > Ixodida > Ixodidae > Ixodes > Ixodes ricinus. Next base: position 46,002 of record JAZHYW010011023.1, on the reverse strand, counting down.
ATAGCGAAACAAAATCAGGACTACGAAAATATTCCGCGTAAAGTACGACCCTGGAAGTCTAAAGAGAAACGTTTATTTGCGTCATAATTGAACCTTAATCACTGTAATCACGTCCGTCAGACTCCTTGTCCGACGCCTCCTCCCAAAGGCAGTAGTCTTCAGTGCCGTCGAGCGCATTTGAAATCTTGCACTTGAAAGAACGAGCGCCGAGCGAGCGCCGACGCAGTGAAATCCCGGCGCGGCGCATAAAGCGAGTAACCCAATGTCGGCTCGCCAAAGTTCTCGTGCAGCAGCTCGGTGTTTACGGCGAGGTGCCGTTCACGTTGCTCTTTACAAAGTTAGGGCGAAGTCCCGTTCACGTTGCTTTTTTACATGGTCGCCGAGACTTGCCTCGACGTCGGCGAACACGCCATTCTTCGGGCTTCAAACAGAGCTTGCTTTTGTCGTCTCCATCCGCGGATGGTGCCCTCATTTACGGCGAATTGTCGTCCGGCTGCCCTGATGCTGATGCCTTCCGCAACCAAAAGGACTTTTCTTTTGAAGGCGGCTGATTACTGTTTTCGCGCCGACGCCATTGCCGAGCCTGCTGCCTGACAGTGGGCGGATGGTGGCGCTTCGGACATTGTGATTTTAATGATGATGATAGCTGTTTTGAGCGCCTTATTGCTTCGAAACCGAAACTACGTCAAACAGCGTTAGATCGCGCCTCATTGAAGCTGAAAATTGTTAGGACCCACGTATAATACAAGCCGCAAATTTTATATCGTAAAATTTAAAAAAAAAACTTGTAATATATTTGGGTTTTACGGTATACAACACTACTATTACTAGTAGTGGGCTATCTTTCGGTGTTTAAAAGAATATAGCAAATCGAGCCAAAAATAGGGGTGGGCTATCTTTTGGGGGTGGGGCATCTCTCGGGATTTTACGGTAGGTATGATCAGAAATTGCTGGCATTTTAGTTTTGTTCTTTTGTGAATGCTGATCGGATCTTTGTCAGTATACAACTTTGAGCTTTGAATTAGAAGTAATGTGCCTGTTGCAGAGTAGCATGTTATTGGAAGCATTTAATGGCCAGGCTACTACCGTAAAATACTGCTGAAGTGCCCACTTCGTTCAGGCGCTCACTATAACATTTCCAAACTTGAGAATTCTGCTAGTTATATGTCAAGCGCACAATTTGACCGGACAAACGCCCATGTCTAGATTAACCTAGTTTTCAGTGAAGGTTGGGGTGGGCGCTCCCTTGGCACTTTACGGTAACATGCTTTCTGTAACATGCTTGCCATAAAACACTTTTAATTGGATCCATTTCATGGCAGTGCCATTAAACGGTTTTAATTGGAAGCATTTAGTCACTTGTTAGTGCTATAAGTTTTTGTGGTGGTGCATTGTTACATTACTGGAACACTTTGTCACTTTAGCTGCTTTATTACTTGCGTGTATGTAAAGTTATTTGGGGCGTTGATTTTTGTCTGTAGTCCATTGAAGTCCACTTAAGCACCGTTCACACGTTTGCAACCGAGTAGGACGAGAGAGACAAGACTGGTCTTTAAGTCTCTTGCGACGTTTTAGGACCAGCTCCGCAGCAGCGCATCCAGTCCTATGATGTCGAGAAAGGCTTAAAAACCATTCTTGTCTCTCTCCGTCCTACTCGGTTGCAAGTGTGTGAACGGCACTTTATATTCATTCTACCGCAATTGACACTTTGATCTTTATTCCTTCATGAGGCGCAGAGTGTGCACATGTACAAACCATTGAGTATTTAAAGTAGGTGTTTTCAAGACAAAATAGAATTATAATTATGGTTGGCAGTAATCAGGCAAAGGACCAAAGCCCAAGCGAAAGGGTGTAATAGCTTATTTTCAAAGTGTCTCGAGCCATTTGTGTTGGCTTTGTCAGCAGCAAGGTGATGTTGCCATTCGCTGAGTAATAGCAGGTAATTCAGTAACAAGGAAGAGGGGGGAAAGCAGGCATGGCATTCAGCAGCTGAGGAAAAGCAATGCAGCCTCTCTTATCAGATTTCTAATTTTAAGAAGCCCTTCACGGAGTTTAAATATCACTTTAGACAAAATATCCGTGGCTACATTCAGATAAAAAATTTATATTGGTCAGAAAAAAAAAAAAATGTGACTGCAACTGATGATTGTGAGATACCCAGACATCCCATTTTCGCTGGGACAGTCCCGGTTTCTATATGCATTTCTGCCATCCCGTCGTTCGTCTCGATGAAGCCTCATGTCCCTTTTGCGTGGGAATGTGCATAGTTGCATTTACAGACACAATTTTTTTTTTGAATAAACATACTATGAAAATGGTACTTTTCTAGAGTACAGTGTTGTGCCCTTTCTGGAACGGTATCTGCGAATACATTTTGATTGCATAGACGTCGATTCAGGGACCTCTTTTTATATTACTGAATGTGGCATACTTTAATCGGCGACATTTCTTCCCCATTGTTTAAAAGTGGGGAAGAGAGGCACTGGTATTTTTGACAGAGAACTTAAAAATTTGCATTTGTATGGAAAGGCGGCTTGCAACTGGCTGACGCGTGCCTGTCGTCACACCGCCGGCGCATCCGCTGGATTCTGTGCTCCGAAGTTTTCCGCTCAGAAAGGGGCGTGACACAAACGTTCTGTGACATTTTTAGTAGGGAAATAGATGTCGCATAAGCATAATTATTGGATATCTAGGATGTTTGGAGCCCGTAAGATAAGTTATCACCAAGGACAGACGATCTTAGAAAAGTGTTTTTTTGGTTTTAGGGTGTTTTATTACCTTTGAGCCTTCAATTTCACATATAAAAAAATCAGGACCTTTTATGGTGGCGAAATTAGGCAAATAGGCATTTGTAGAACTCCCGGCAACCCAAAAAGGTGTACATTTGAGGCATTTTCGCGCGCTCTCTTTTTCAAACTGGTGTTGCCTGCCATCGCATTTATTTTGAGAGGTAAGCCTAGCCGTCTCCTCTGTCGCATTCCTGAGTATCTGCAATTTCCCATGAAAAAAAAAATATATAGTATTGTTTTTTTGCTATGAAAGATTGTCAGTACACATCTTTGGTAAGGTTTGTGCATGTTTTTCTCTTTTTGTAATTTTGGAGCATCTTCACACCTTTGTGGACAAGAATTGGTCTTCTAAATTTCTGTCCTATCACAACCAAATTTGGCTTGCATATGCTTCAAGATATCTAGAATGCAACCATCAAGGTTTGGTTACAATGTTTATTTTGATAGTTATGGAAGCTTACAGAAACTTTTGTTAGCCCTTTAAAAATGTAATTCCTGCTATTATTAATGGTTTTAAAACAAGATCTTGCACAAATTATTTATGTTCATTGCGCTTAGTGGTTTAAAAGGAGGGAATTAGTTTATTTGACCACAGTCGGTGACCGGTTAAGAGTTCAAGGGAAGCTCCTCCCACCTTTTTCCACATCGCCTCCTCTCCAGCGTTCACTCTGCTAAAGCGAAGCTCCTAGGCCGCCGCCACGTTGCTGATGCTGATGTGGCTGGTGCAACTCTCGCCCTCTATCAACTAGAAACTTTCTGCCACTCTTTTAAACTGTGAAAACCCAATCAGCGCAATTCTCTATCTATGTTTTGCGGTTTTGCATTCAATGATTTCTGGCCCCTCCTGAAAGTTTCCACTTAGGTAATCTTTTGATGCATGCTGCATATCTTTTCTGTGTTAGCTTCCACTGTGAGAAATAGGGCTGATAAGTGTGTGCCATTCAAGCGTTTCTGCTCGACATTCACTGGAAACGGAGGAGGGGAAGGACATTGAACGGCCCTTGATGCGATTTTGCGGACAATGACAACTCGTTCTTCCTCCCAGAGATAATCCTCGTAGAGTCCTCAGTCATCTCCAAAAACAGTTGCTTGGGTTGGGGTGGGAAACTGGTCAGTTGCGTTCGTTCCTTTGCCTTGGTGCTGTGTGAAAAAAGAAATCTCTGCCCAAACGTTCCCCAAAACGAAGTCATCTTGGATTCCGTCCGATCATCAAGATGTGACTGTCGTCGACTGTGATTTTGTTATTTGAGATCTTTCTCAAATAATTTTCAGATAATGCTGCGCCGTGTGGTACATACAATATGTTGTTCAAATGTCAACGTTTGCTAAGTTTGTATGTGTCCTGTCCATAGGCAAACACATTATTTGTGAGTTGCAAAATGCATGCCTTTCGGCTCTCTTCTGTTGTAAATTATTTTCGACAGCAAAGCGCTTTGTCGTTAGACTCGCGGCTAATCAAACGGCGCATTGAAACTTATCGTAAAAGAAAACAAAAACAATCTATTCGCATTTGTTCTGTCGCGCACATACCTCAAAAATAGTTTTTTTTTGTTTTTTTTTTTTGTTTGGTCAAATGTGGTACAGTGCTTTCTCAATGTCCTCGGGAAAATACATACACCATAAAACACAAAATGCATCAAGAAAAGACAGCAATTTAGCCGCCAGCAGTGTTTGAAACTGCGTCTACACAGGCTAGGCCCATCGAAATCGGTCCACTCGGTTAGGGTTAGCAGGGACGCCGTTGAGAGTCCGCCGTTCGGAGTCTAGCCTCAAACCCAGAGACTTGGAAAAGGTTTGTTGCCCCTGGGTCGAGTGTTTCTGGAAGGGTGTATAGGCTCTTTTAGGTTTGTCGCCATGCCCGAGGTGTGCATAAAAACTTTATTTTCTCTTAACTTTTTTTTTTTTTTTTTTGCATGGGCATTGCATTTATGGCATAAATAACAGGCCATATCAAAACTAACACCAGGCATATAGGAATGAGATCAAGCACTATAAACTGTTAAAATTTCATTTACTTACCTAAAAATAATACAAAAATTTCTTATGTCCTTTTCTTCAACTCGTGTCCACAACAGGCGGTCGGGTGTTATTGCACTAATTGACCACACACTCAAATCCGGATATTCAATGATGGTTTGATGTTTACCGAGCGCAAGCTGACGAGTTACGAAAGCGAGCTGACGAGTGAAGAGCATGTTAGGTGTCCAATTCATAAGCCAGACTTGGTCATGACATGTCCGGCACCGCTTGGGTGCCGGGTGGATTACAAAGAAACTGGCAAGTTTTAATAAAAATAGAAATATATATACATATTATTTTTTTTTTACACATACAGATTGTTTTTGTTTTTGCAATTTCTTGGAAAAATTACATATCTGGCTTCTTATTCTCAGATGCTAGTTCTCTTTGTTTCAACCATCTGATATGGAGTTAGTAAAATTTGAACCCAACATTGTTTATGGTGTATCCAAGAAGCAATTGAACATACATGACCAACTTTTCTTTTGTCTTGATCAGAAATTACATATACCGTAGAATACCGCACATCCACCCATTCCACACTAAGTGCCCATTCCCAAATTTGTAAGATCTGAGAAAATATGCACAGTACATTCAAATGTAAAATTTATGACCAGACAAGCGCCCAGCCCCCATTTTTTCGGGATTATCTCTATATTTTGAGTGGGCGCTTGCCTGGTATTTTACGGTAAATGTATATTCAATCTGGAGTTTAAAAGAAAGAAATATTTGAACTCGGATGTCACATCTGTTTGTAAAGTAGCTCTAAGCTATTGCTACTGCACCATTATAGACATGCACTTTTTCCTCCTTATCTATCTGCCTCATGCTTGTTCATAAGAAATGATTGTTATAAGAGTCATGGAAGTTGCTGTCACTGTCCTAAATTGTTTTGGGTGCCATTGGGGAACACTACAACCTTTTCCGAGGTTGAAATGTTGTCAGAGTGGCGAATCCAAACCTACAGTTCAGGCCAACATCCCGACATGAGTTCCTGGTGCACGTTTGTTAACCAATTGATTGCATCACAGACATCTCAATAAAACTTTTTTGTATCTGCATAAACAGGCTGTAGTAACATCAAGATATGTTTTGTTGAAGTTAATTGATTTAGTGATCCAGCTCATCACTGCTGCCTTCCCAACTTGTACCCCTGGTGCAATGATACTGCACTGCTGTCGGATGCCTCATTCAGATGCTCTTATTCGATTACTGGGTCCGTAGATTATGCAGTTCATCATGTTATTAGTAAACTGAGTATGGCTATAGCTATGCTGCAAGGTTTCAAACCTTGTACCTGAGCTGCTACTTCACCATGCTACCTTTCATATAGCAAAATCACTTTCCATAGTTATGAGCTTGCCCTTATAACCTTTCTTTCTTAATCAGATCACTGAAGAATAGAAGTTGAGCTTCTCTTTGGCATTACAAAGTCTCGATATCTGGATGAATATTCTTTTGCAGGAATCTAATCCAAGTGAAAGTACCCTGGATGCATCAGACGACAGGTTATCACAAGAGTGCAAAGGTATTTTGACTCCCTTTCATTTACTGAGATAAACACTCTCTTGAGTGTAGTAGTAGTTTCCTTGGAAAGGCAAGCAACACTGTTCATTACCAGTCTGTTGGGTGATATTTTGCATCTACATCTGGACTGCCTTTGCAAGCTTTGCCAATTCTACCCAAATGCAGCCTGCACTTTTTTTCTCTGCTACCCTTTAGGTTTCGACAGTGCTTGTGTAAAGAAATCCTTCCTAAGACCACTATACCTTATCTTTTGCGTTCAAAACATTGTATGAAAAACGCTGATATTGAGTTCAGAGATTGGTATGAGTTGCCAGAAGCACTGTGTAAGCAAAATCTATGCATGAATCGAAAAAGCTGTTCAAGGCCTAGGGATAGTCATTCAAGAAGGAGCAAAATTGGAAGACTGCATTTTGCGACTGGAGCAGCGCATATCTTCGGGGGGGGTAGCACTTTTTGTGGTGCTATAGCCATCACAGCATCAAACAGTTTAGAGACTGCGGTATTGCGCATACATAACGAAATGCTTCACAGCCTCGTGCAATGGGCAAACCTTGAAGGTTGCACCAAGCTGTATTTTAGACGCACAGTGGACCATTTTTTGGAAATTGCCGGTTCAGAAGGTTCCAGTATGCAGGGGTGGAAGCGCTGCGCCAATTGCGCCATTGTGCGCCAATCCACTTTCGCTGCGCCATCCTGCTCCCAAGCGCACATGTTGCGCCAAAACTAACCGAACAAGTTTTTTTTTTAAGGCTATATTTATTGGAGTGTTACTATTTATTGGCCACAGTGGTTTACCGTGTTGTGTTCGTTTAAGTAGTTCTGAACCAATAGGGACTTTTAGCAAACCGTTACCGCGTACCGCGCACTACCGGAGCCTTTGAAGCATGCTTTTAAGCGCGCGCCCGAGTGATACCGTGACCGCGGGGCGCGCGCTTAAAAGCATGCTTCAAAGGCTCCGGTAGTGCGCAGTACGCGGTAACGGTTTGCTAAAAGCCCCTATTGTTATGAAACCACCATACCGATGTGGTCGTGTCAACGGCGTGTAAGTCTGATCTCCGAAAATGGCACATGCACAGGTCGCTTTGTCAGAGTACTCATCAGAACTCTGACAAACGACGAAACGATGCTTCGATGCATCGTTTCGTCATTCACTTAATCTTTTTTTTTTCTTTTTTTTTTGCACAGTGGCATTGAGCATGATTGAGTGTATTCGAAATACCACACACACGGCATTAAATCGCCGTAAAGTCTCGTACAAACGCCCGCCCCCAAAAATCACACATCCCGTTTTTTTTTGTTAATTGCATTTATTGCGTGATTTGCGGTATCGGTACGCGACAAGCGTGCTCGCCGCGGGTTCCCTCGTGCTTATCGCACCGTGACACGCGAATCTGCAGCATCCATACTATGCGGGGTATCCCTTCCCATGACATGCAAATTCCAAATTCGTTCCCGCATTTTTTTTTGTTTGATTTTGCGCGCGATATCGGTTTCCGTGTGACACCCGAGTTTGAGGGGGCCGGGTTCTTGCGTCTATATCGCACTGTGAAGCGCGAATGCGCTGCGTCCGCGTTCTGCTGCCGTACCCGTGACTGGGGAGTTCATAGCGAATTCCCACATACTTATTGCACACGCGAGTTCGCCGTGTCTGCGATATGTATCAGTAACGAAAAGACAGTGAGTGCGCAGGCGAGCTGGTGATAGTTAATCATGATGTTTAAAACCCGAGACTGTGGTGAGGGAAAAGTTAGGAAACTTTGAAGTTGAAGAGTTCCCGTTTCACGTAACTTGTAGTGCCCCCGACACACACGAACACACACGCACGCACGCACACACACACGCGCGTGCACACACACACACACGCACACACACGCGCGCACGCACACACACACGCACACACACACACACACACATTTACCTTTTCATTTTGGGTGGGCATTCTTTCAGGACCTTATGGTATATAAATGTACTAATAAGAGCTTGCTGGCATTTGTTCACCTATCATCTAATTTCTGTGGAAAGCAATAACAACTACTCTATAAAATTAAACATTTGGCATAATATATATTTATTTTTGCGTGTTTGGGGTGAGTGCTTTTGCTGAGACTGCTTCCGCGTTCCTCATTCGTGTCGTAAACGTAACATATAAAAGCGATAATTGGTTGCCTCGATCATCTGTAGAGTTTCTTGTAAATGACGTACGTGGCGAATACACCTGCTGGCACCCAAACAGCAAGCCGGCGGGAGGACGAGGAGAACAGTGGGAATGTCCTGCTGAGCGAAGCAAATTCTAAACCGTTGTGCTAGAACGCATCCAAGCAATGCGGAGAGCAAGTCGTCTGCTTCTTGCACAGGAGATGCGGTGACTTCAGAACGACGCCGAGCTCTGATTGGTTTTGATTGAAATGATAGTGGGTAGACCTCAATGCTAGGTGCCTTGAGGTATACCCACTATTGTTTTTAATCAGCCAATAAGAGCTCGGCGTTTTGACGTCACGCAACCCCTGTGCAAGAAGCAGACAAACTTGCGCTCCGCATTGACTTAGGAAAACCTTCCGTTTTATGGTCTTACTTGCTAGCTTTGTCAGTCAATTTTTTTTATTAAACTCCTAAACAAGCTTTTTTGTTTCTTTTTAGTCAGTGATGCCTGTTTTAGTAAGGGTTAATTAAGTGCGTATGTATGAGCAGGAATGGTATAGGTGGTATCATGAAGTTTTCAATATTTTGCATTTGTACTTTTATCAGATAGAGTAGATTTGTACTCTGTTCAGTATCGGAATACTTTTGATTTGTACTCTGTTGAGTATTGGAATGCTTTTGTTTGCTAAACAGGGACTTGAAACATTTGTATTTCCTAATAATGAACTGTAGTCAGTATTGGACTTTATTTCATACCATACTATTGCAGCTTGAAATGGTTTTGTTTTTAACTTATGGAACGTGCGATTTAGGTTGTTAAATAGTGAAAATGTTTTGTTTTCATGAGGCTTAAGTTGTTTTTCTTTAGTTGCCTATGCCTACTATTGTAAATCCATGAGAGGAACCAACCCGCTACAACCAGGACAGTTCTCAATGGCAGCCATTCAAATATTTTTTTGCTATGGGCTGGAACATATTTAAGGAAAGGTCATGTTTGGAAATGGTTCTGGAACGTCACATGGAGATGCTTTTTTATTTATATTTCTTTTTGTATTTCGAAAAACACATCTGTGCTTATCCGAGTTTGACTCGAGTTACCAGCTCCAAGATTTGCTTATACTGCTACGAAACTCGATTTTTGTTGCTCCTGAGCTGCTCCAAAGCTGAACTTTTACTGCTCCAAAGCTGCTCCAAAGGGGCATCTTTGCTGCTCCCAGACCTGCTCCAAAAGGCTGAAGCTTGCTTCCACCCTTGCAGTATGAAAATGCAGAAGCACATTGTCAAGCGAGCATGGGCACTCTTTCGACCAAGGTGGCTAGATCCTACTGGCCCCATTGAGCTGCAGTGACCTTGATTGGGCTCTCCCAAAGTCCCATTTGTGCCTGTTGTGGCTTATCTTTTGCCCCCAAGTTCGCTCAAAGGTGCTTCTTCCTTCTCCTTTCGAATGTGTTCATTATTTCATCCTGGGAATCCCCAAACTCAGTGTTTCACCAGGTGGCACCAGTTATTTCCAAGATAGTGGATACCTGCATTTGGTCCGTTATCAGAATTGATCCAGATAGCCTACAGGCATGCTAGGTTTTGTGTATCTAATAGGAGGGCAGTTCTATCAATTTTGTTTAGCAGTGTAGATCCTTCCATTTAGTCTTTTCAGAACACTGGTATGTCTATTGGACTGATTAAGCCTAGAAAAGCTACGAGCACCAGCTGCTAATGTTGTAGGACGTGCTGTGCATTATCCTTTTAAGGTATACACCTTTACTCCAAACAATTTGAGAACTATGAGGTGCGCAGTTGTAGATCAGCCCACCGTCGTACTGACAGGCTCCTTAGGGTCAGCAACAGCTACAGTGGACTTTTTTTAAAAGGAGTGCAGCTACTATGACTAACTAGAAAAAGGTGTTAATGGTAGTTAGGCATTTTGCAAACGCTTCATTACGAAGTAGGTGTGCATGCCTCGGTGCCTGGGCAGAAGTTCCGCGCATCCCTCACATTCACGGCCTTTTTTCTTCTAAGATGGGCCCGTTGATTGGGAAATTCACACTGCACACACTCTTGAACCACAAAAAAAGAACATTCTTTTTCTTTGGTTCAAGATTTTTGGAGGGTTGGCAAAGCAAGCTTCCAACCTTGACAGCATCTTGAATCTTTTTCTTTTCCATTGATATCTTTGAGAGCATGGACTTTGGGATGCCAAACTTCTTGGCGATTTCAGTCTTCGAAAGATCGCCGCGATCCAGCTCTTCGATTATCTTCACTTATGTTGCAAGCGAAAGTGCTTGGCGTGTTTGTTTTTTCACTTCTATGTCAGCATAGAAGCTGGTAAGTAGAAACTTGCAGCCACAACGGGATTTCTGGCGACTGCCAAGCCAAACGTGACTACCGTGGCACGCAACAAGGAGTTCATGGAATTAACTCCTAATGGCACGCGAAGCAGTGGATTGGATTGCCTTGGCTACAGCTCCTTAGCTGAGTGTCCTAATGGCCGTGAGACTGCCGCGGCCAATCTAGATGTCCACAGGGTAGTTTCGGGTGCGGTCCTGTTTAAAGGGTAACTGCAAAGAAAAAAAAGTTTTTTTTTAAACAGCCTATATGGGACAAGCATGTCACAAAACAAATCTTCCGTGAAAAACAATTTTTTCTAGCAATATTTACGCCACAGGACGTAATTAGTCGGAGTCACAACTTCTCCACATTTGAAACTCCCGCTCTTTCGACGTGCGAGGAGTGGCTGTTATACGTCACTCCGTGACGTATAGCAGCCACTCTATGACGTATAATACCAACTTTGTGGCGCGCGATTTAAAACGGACGAAATATCCACAAACTAAAATCAGTCTTGTGCAATAAATATTGCTGTAAAAAATTTGTTTTTGGCATTAAAAATTGTTTTGTGACATGCTTGTCCCAAATAGGCTGTTTAAAAATACACTTTTTTTTTTCTTTGCAGTTACCCTTTAAGCGAAGTAAGCTAAAAACAATGTTTGGATTATCTGAAAGTTTTGGGGATTACATAAAGAGGAAGCCAACCAAAGTAGCCACCATAGTTTCATTTTTCCACAATTTTCGTGTAGCCCAGTTTTGTTTAATGGGAGTCCAGTGTATTTCTCACAATATTGCGAGAGGAACCAATAACATTACTTTTACTTTTTCAGAAGCTGAAGATGCTCCACCAGAGAGCCCAGCCAAGGGGGAATCATCTTCATCAAAAAAGCAGGCCATACCTGTGCAGTCTGCTCTGCTGTGAGTATCTCTTTTTCTTATTCACAGCAGCCTCCCTTTAATAAGTGTCAGCACCACAAATGGTGCCTTTTTTACATTTTGAGAGTTTGCTAGTTAGGACTATCATTCTTAGAAACACTTCTAACATGCTTTTTGTTTCAATGTGGTGTAAAACCAAAGATATTTTGACAAGATTGAATTCTTGCAAAGCTAAACATTCTCCTTTAGCTAACATTGCCTTACATAGTTTTTCAAGTAGCTCACTAGTCACTGTCTCACTGTGAATAGCAAAGGACAAATTGCTTTGGAGGAGGTGGAGAAACTGGGGACCACCCTGTGCCAAAGCACAAGGCATACCCACCTTTGATTGTGTTTCTTATAAAAAAAACTAGTACCATATGAATTTTTTTCTCTCATTTATTTAGGTTTTTCTAGCAGCTAGCCAGTGCATTGTTTTTATGTTTTATGTCCTCTTTTATGTAAGCAAGTGACCTCTTTTGATCGTGAGAATCTGTGGAATTGAGTGTATATTAGTGCAAAAGCATTAACTGTCCCATGGAGCAAAGCCGGCGTTCTGTAACTGTCTGTAGCAGCGAAACGGCACCTGAATTCCCATTGGCCGAAAGCACAGCAACACAGATGCTTCGTCACAGAAGCTGTGGAGCCGGCAAGGTTCGCCGCGCCTGTGCGGGGGGGGGGGGGGGGGAGGGGAGGAGGAGGAGGAGGAGAGAGGAGGGAGGAGGGAGGGAGGGGAGAGGGAGAGCGAGCGTGATGTCACCGCCGGGAGCGCTGTGTGAAAAAGAAAATTTGGCGCTCTGCTTGTAGGAATGCGTTACATGTAAGAATGCTTTCGCATTCCTACTTGTGAGCAGTTTTAGGTGTCTCTGCTGAACCTTTAAGAGCGCAGCTCTCAGGTGCCCGCTTCTGGGTTGAGGAGCGTCGCCGTCGATTCGAATCCACGTGTTGCAACACGGGACGTTGGCCATAATGACGTCGCACGTGACGCCACTCAATCTGGGAAAATTTTCCCGCTAAATGTAGCGGGCAAATTTTTCCGCTAAATTTAGCGGAAAAAATGTTTACTGCTATTATTAGTGGAAAAAATTCCCACCAAATTTAGCAGGAAAATTTTAGCCCTTTGTGACGTCACATGTGACGTCTAGTGAATGAATGTGACGTCATGTTAAATTCAACAAAAAAAAAATTTTTTTTGCCAAATTTAGTGGAAAAATTTCCCTGCTAAATTTAGCGGGGAAATTGACATCATGTGACCTGAACACCAATTTACTTTCCCTGCTAAATTTAGTGGGGAAATTTCCGCTGAATTTCCCGCTCAATTTTAGCAGAAAATGTTGGTAAATTTCCCACTAAGTTTAGCGGGAAATTTCCACTAAATTTAGTGGGAAATTTAGTGAAAATTTCCCACTAAATGGGGGGGAGCAAGAGAGGAGGAGGGAGGGGTAGGAGGGGCATAACCTCCCCTCTGTAGCCTCCCCTACTCCTCAAGAGCTGCGCGCTAATTCGGCATTGCAGAGAATTGTAAACATATTACATTTTTTCCTATGCCCCAATCTTATGCAATGTGAATGTACTTGCAACTTCATTTGGGAACGTCCAAATGTGCCTGTCTCTGTCTCCAGGTGAAAGGACTCCGCTACCAAGTGCTGTACCAGGGCAAGACACAGTTCCTATGTTCAGATGTGTGCTTCAAGACCTTCAGGAACAAGCAGAAGCTGGCCCCCAAGAAGCCGCCGGAGAAGGACCACTGCACCGTCTGCCAGCAGGAGCTCCAGGAAGGCATCGGGTTCTACCCGCCCCTGGGCGGAGGCAAGCCCTTGTGTTCGCGCGAGTGCCTGGACAACTACCATGAGGTAAGCTGGCTTGAGGACGTGAGTGGACATTGCTTGTTTGTAGTCATCGTGTAGTTTCCTGGATCAATTGGAATTACATTGTGTACATAGCTGCAGGATTTATCTATAAAAAAGAAAAAACTACACATACCTTGATCTTGTACGAGGATCCTGACATACCGTGTCCGCAAAAATAGTCATTGCACACCTCTTGTTTGGATTTACAATGCACGTACCACATTAACTGTAGAAAAGCAAATGAACTTCCCGCGTCTTTATAATCCTAAATATGGGACTGCGTTGTCTCCGAATTACCTCCATTTTTGGTGATTGTACTCTCATTATATAGCAACATCCCAAGGCGCAGCCTACCTGAAATCGAGAGCAGATTGAGGGAAAATAAGGAGTAAGCTAACTTTCGGCGTGTGGTCAACAAAAGTTGGAAAAAGGGCTATTTCTAGATAATGTGACCTGCTAAGCTTGTTATGTTAGCAAGGGGCAATGAAGCAAAGATGACTGTCCTTTCCAGTCGGCAATGCTCACCTACCTCCTGCCGTATCTAACTAATCCCATTTCCGCCAATGTCGCCGTTGGTCCAGGCACTGCATTTACTAAAAATGGCCTATCTTTTAGTGTTTTTGACAAAAAGTGCGAAGCATGCCAAAATGAGGTGTAGGTTGTCTTTAGGGGGTGGGCATTTATCGGTATATTACAGTATAGTTTAAGAGAAAGATTAGTGAGGAAGACAGTGCCACCACAAACTTTCTCCAGCTCGAACACAGTTTGGGGTGCTTCCACCGGGCCTTCGAAGGATGAATGGTTGGATGTTAATGGCTATACTCTTTGTAACAGGTGGTAGCTTGCACCACCTAGCCTAAGCCCACCCTTCTATGCCCATTTTTTTCCCCAACTATCACCAGGCAGTGTGGGATGTCACCAGGATGACCCTTGGGGATCGGGCAAAAGACTTAAAAAAATTGACCGCATCTCCACATGGTGAATGATGTTGGTTGGGGCAAAGCTCTGGTGGTGCTTTTTGCGTAAACGCTGAGCCGCAGCATGCCGAGCCTTGCGTTCGTTTTCATCCATGTCAGAAAGAGAATGTGTGGTATGGAACGTGGTTATATACGCATTTGAGCATTTGACCGCAGCGCCCTCTCGGCTATAAACGTTGAGCCAATGCATGCAAAGTTTAACGCGATTATATATGCATTTGACCGCAGCGCCCTCTCCTGTATAGACGTTGAGCGGCTACATGCAACGTTTCATCCATGACAGAAACCACAGGGTTTGAGTTACTACCACATCTCAGAGCCCCCTACTCGTCCTGTCTCTGCGCAAACTAATTTCAACATTTTTTATTTTTTTTTGGCCACACAGCACGTGAGCTCAAGCGCTCGTAATTTTTTTATCATTTTTTTTCCTTTTCTTTTTTTTGCCCTACACGAGCACGTGAGCATATGCTCACGGGCTCGTGAGCACGTCATCTCACGAGCAGAAGCACAAGCACCCGGCGCCGGCCTACGGCGGACGAACATACGGACATGGTCTAGCCCCTAAGGAGCTTCGCCCCTAAAAAGAAAACACATCACCCCCGCCTTTTCCTTACAGCGAGGGAGTCGCCAATTTTCCCCTGGTCAAGCCTTTTCGGCGTTACCCCAGCACCATACCCACTGGGGTACAGGATTGAGACTTTGGACCGGAGCCACGTGGGAGCGTGTCCCAATTTTCCTCTGTCCCACCTGTCCCCAGCTGTGCTAGTTAGTTGTGCATCATTCAGTTTTCCCTAGATAATTTTCACCAATCTTCTAATCGCCTCTTTGTGACTGCAATCCTTCCCTCTTCCTTCCTTTCATCGTCTCCAGCGAAACCCAGGGCCCCAGCCAAATCCGTTACCCCTTCATGGAGGGCGGGCGAGGCCCCGTGCACTTCAAAACCAAGTGCTCTAGTGTCTTGCTCTCATTATGGTAGGCAGGACATAATGTGTCTGTCTCCTGAAATTCAGCCATATACGTCCTCGTCCTCAAAACTCCTGTTCTCGCCTCAAACAGTGAAGAACTTCCCAGTGAATTGTCAAACACAGTTTCCTTTCTTACATCCTGTTTTTGTGTCCTGTACAATGTTAGAGCTGATTTCTCCTGCATTCTTACCACCCACATTTTCTTTCTTCCTCTTTCACTGAGGTAGTCTGCTTAGCCCCATCACTAATGTAATGGTTTTTAAATGTAAGCTTTTGGGTCTGGTTTGTCCATTTTGTGTTGAAACTTTTCGTGTATAAATACTCGAATACCTTCCGTCCCTACTGCATATCATCCACTTCAGTCAACCTTTGTTCTAATTTCAACTTGCTAATTGCCGCTCGGCTCTCAAAAGATGACCAGCCCATGTTCTCCTGTACTCTCTCATTTGGTGTCTTTCCATGTGCTCCCAGCCAATCTCCCGAGGCTTCTTTATCAATTTTCTAATCCTGATTGAACCTCTGATTTCATGCACAGTGCTGCAATCCCAAAAGACAGTCCTGGTACTAGCACTCCTTTCCATATACCTCTGACCACTTCATATCTATTATAGTTTCATAGTGCCTTGAGCGTCATAATAGATGAATTTCTTTCCCTTTTCTAAAATTATATTTTCCTCTTGTTCCTCTAGATATTTTCTTCCCTCATTGAGCCAGACTCCCAGATAATGTATTTTCCTACATGGTCTATTCAATGTCTTGTATCCTCAGGAGTTCTTTTTTCATAGTTAGACAACATTACTCCAGGCTTGTCACAACTATAACTGATGCCCAAGGTGTCCCCTTCCTTTCCACATATTTCAGCTAGTTCCTGTAACGTATCCTGGTTATCTGCCATAAGTACTACTGTGTGGTTCACATACATCAGCCCTGGTATTACCTTCACTACATTTCTCCCTCCTTCCAATAACTCACATCAAAACCTAAGTTGCTCTGCTCTAATTACTTTTCCATTTCACTGAGATAGGTATATCATGAAGGGCAGAGGTGACAACCCTCTTTTTATTGCTGCGGGTTGTGCAGTGTCTGCTTTTCATGTTATGACTACCTTATTGTGTATGTAGGTACACCTGCTGAAGAAACCTAACCAAATTTGAATCTAAGTTATCAGGGTGTCTACCGACCGGGAAAACCGGGAATTGTCAGGGAATTTTAAGACACCTGGAAAAGTCGGGGAATTGTCAGGGAAATTTCCAAAAAGATTGCCGAGTCAGGGAATTTATCCCATGCTCGCCCGCTCATGCTAGAAGCGCCAGGCACGGGCAGGCGTAGCCACGACCGCAGGCAAGTGCGGCGTCGCGACCCCCTAGGCGCGGCGCGACTCGCCCAAGCTGACGGGCGTGTGACGGCGCAGCGCCGCCACGCCAACTTTCCACGCGCTGCGCTTCACACGAGAGCATGTGCGAAGCTGGCGACTCGTCGTTTTTAACTTTTAATGCGAATAGCATTCTTTGGATACTTCACGCACTTTTCGTCTATGTATCTATCTATCTATCTATCTATCTATCTGGCTATCTAACCTCTTACGCCGCGGGTCGATAAATAAATAAAAGAGACCGGCGCCGGCTGGGATTCGAACCGTTGACCCTTTGATCAGCAGGCAGACGCGCTAACCACAGAGCTATGAAGGCAGTCATTCAACGCACTCTAAACGGTTGTTTATATCTTTACCATAGGACGCGCTTTACAGCGCTGTCACAGCTACCGGTGCGCGCGCGTTCCACTCGGGAGAGGGTGAGCTAGCGGCCGTGCTCAGCCTCACGAGAGCGGAATGAGCCCTCGTGCATGGAACGCGCGCGCACCGGTAGCTGTGACAGCGCTGTAAAGCGCGTCCTATGGTAGATATAAACAACCGTTTAAGTACCGTTGGTTGAGACTAGCTGAGACGCCAGAAAGTCTGGTCGGTACCATTTTGAGTGTTTGTGCGTATGGCGCGTGCTTTGCTCGCCTTCCTAAGGAATGACACAGACGCACGTGCTGGGCTGCGGAGATCGTGCGCAGGGCTGTGAAAGTGTCAACAAATTTAGAATCGCCTCAAGAGTGGGCTGAGCGTATCTAGAGTGTGCCGGCCACCTGACGAACGCGCATAACTCCGCACCGTTTGATGCTATTGCATTAACGTAGATAATCATTCCCAAAGGATGGGTTCTGCTGATTTTTTTCATTTAATCAACTTTTTTGCAGAAATTTTCTTTTCCGGCACCGACCACAGAAATCGCGACATCCGACAATATGATGCGCCGGCTTCCGCAACGTCATTCGCCACCACTTCGGAACCGCTTTTGGAGATGTGTGCGGGATCGGACGTCAAAAACGCCATTCAAAAACTCGTTCCAGGCAAAGCCATATATTGGGAGAGTTGGCCAGTTTATGATCTCGCCGCCATGATGCCACCCTCCCGAGCAAGCCTGCCGGCCCGCGGCGCAAAGTTAAGAGGCGTGAGCGCACGCGCATGCGCTCCTGCCTGCTCATTCATCCGCCCGGTGGAATGCAGGAGATCGGCATCCAAATTTCAGTTCTCTCCTTTTATTTCACGGGCTCTGACAAAAAACTGATATACCGTGTTTACTCACATAATGAACGCATCCCCCCACAACGGCCATCAATATATGTACTTTTTCCCCCCGTAATGAATGCACTTTTAATTTTCCGCTCCATGAGTCTTAAACTGCGTCCAACTTAGCTAGCTGGCTTCCCACCAAGCCTGCTAATTTTCTTCTGCGGCCAGGCCAAGACAACCCAAGCCAAGCCGCTTTCGTAATGGCTGGAATTGCAGGGTTGCTGAAATGATCAACCGTGAAACCAAGCGGCGCGCACGCCTAGCGAAGCTGGGGTCGAGCAATTGCCCAGACCTGGACATACTTCGTCCATCGGATGCACTGATGTCAACAAACACGCCTGCCGTCTGTGATCTGCTTTCGAAGAGTGATATCAGAAAAATAGTTGAATCTAAGAACAGTCAAGTCGCACTCCGTCTGAGTGAGCTTCGTAGGGCACTTCTTCTCCGGCAAAAGGCACTCCAAAAACTCCCTAAAAAAGGTTTGCAATTTATAGAGCATGATTACTGTGGTGCGCCCCCGACCAACTATGGGCGCGCGCCTTTGTCAATGGAGACGTGCCACAGTACCCTGCCATGACATATTGGCACCTAAAATGACATTTGCACAAAGTGTGTAAATGCAAAAATTTTTCCCGCGTAATGAATACAGGCCTTCAAATATGTGTCGATTTTTCGGGAAAAAAAAGTGTGTTCATTATGAGAGTAAATACGATAGTGTTAATCTTCGGTGAATTAAAAAGCTAACAAATAAAGTTTTCTCTACGTACGACCGCAAACGTTTTTTCTGGCAAAAAGAAGTGGGCCGTGGCAAACAATGCTTCGCTTTAACAGTGCCCTGTGCCTAAAGCGTGTTGCATCAAAATGGCGGTTGTTTTCTCTTTGCTTCCTCTCTCGCTCCTTTGGTGCTCTCCTTCCTTTCCTTCACTTTTCTTCTCTCCAGCACCTTCGTCGCACACCCACTGGCCAGACTCTGGCTTTAGGTGCCATGCCTGAAGTGGCGAGCTTTTTTCCTCACTCGTCCTTCCGTCGGTGCAGGTGCACGGCCCGAAGCGAGCGTGCGCCCAGTGTCAGGTGGTGGTGGACGGCAAGGAGGGCCCCTTCCTGGTCTGGGAGACAATGGAGTTCTGCGGAGAGGATTGCCTGCGGCGCTACCAGAGCGTGCTGGGCTCGCACTGCGCCCACTGTGTGGTGGCCGTCAACCAGCTGTCGCTGGGCAAGTACTGCGTGCGCTTCGGGGCAGACATCCGCCAGTTCTGCTCCGGCAAGTGCCTCGAGGAGTTCAAGAGGGGCCTCAAGGTGGGTGCCTCCCGCTCCTTGGCCGTTTGGAAGACGGCGCGGGAGTCTCGACGACGGGCGGCAAACCTCGAGGTCGGACAAGTTGCGGCGAGGAATGGGGAACCCGTGAGGTTTGCCACCTGTCGTTGCGACTCCTTTGCCAAAGAGGTGTCGACCGGCGCTGACTCGTCTTTCGCGTGGTTGTGGCAAGGAGATCAAACCGTCGGGGGTGCTTTGTCCAGCCCGGTCAAAAGAACTCGTGGTCGTCGTTTAAATCTGCGGTGAACCTTTATGTACGTTATTTAGAGGCAAAAGATGAGGTGTCGGAGCTAGGCAAAACGGTTGAAGCTGGATGCTTCATTCAGTGTGCTCGTGACCTCTTCGTCCTTCTCGCTCCGTTTAGCTAACGCCGCTGGTTTTGTTCGCGGCAACTTGTTCTTTCTCACGTTGCCCGTAGAAGTTTTATCGTTTGCCACACACCCCTCAACGTTTAACCAAGACAAGGCCTGTGGGCTGAATTGTTTTTCTGTCATCTGCTTCGATCGAGCACAGAGCTACAGATTGCATACGAGTGTCAGTGTTTGGGTAGGAATCGTGTTCAGTTTGCTTCACTGATTAAATTCTAGGCCCAGCCAATGGGTGCATCAGAAACAAGCAATTAATATTTGTTGCCCACGCAGCTGAAGTATACTGCTAGGTGTATGACAATAGAAATACTTGGAAGTGCTTGTTTTGTGCTTTGCCAAGGGTCAGTTCTTGGTCAATGCTCTGTCGCTACCTACGTCCTTCGATGGCAACATTCAAATTTTGTTGCAACTCTGTTTGAAAAAAAAAAGGAATGTTGTATGGTGCTACGTTGTTTTGAGCCTTTCCAATGCAAGGACAGGCTGCCTGGATTGAGCCTTCTTGCATTGCACAGGCTTGGAATACCTGCATGATAAAATTCAGGCGCATTATAAACTGGTTTGCCGGCACCTCTGACTGCCACATCATGATCCGACACGAATTCTGGTTATCCTTTATTTGAAAACTACCATTTTACCATTTAGTGCTACCTGCCTGACTTGATTACCTGGCTGATATTTAAATTTATATATAAATAGACAAGCTGAAGAGTTGAGAAATTGTGCTATGATCACTTCTGACCTACTTCTGTTCAGTAAATCCAGATATAATGACTTTTCACTGAAAATATAGCTAAACACCAGAAAAAGCAATGGAGTTCATTCAGATTATTGGAGAGCTCGCTCGAAATACAGCAAATTCGGGGGCTTATGTGCCAAACCAGCAAACGGACAATTGGCACGCCCCAGCAAAGGACGCAGGATTAGTAATTTTAACCTCCCTGGGACCTACCGACGCAAGATAGTGGACATCTGTAAGCACCTTGGCTAGGGTTCAAGCCTGCTAACTGAGGATTTGTAGGCTGGCACTTTTTTTCGAAGATATGCTGATACACAAGAGAGTAAAATTAGCTGCCCAGCTTCGTTTTTCTTTTTTTTAATTTTTTTTTGTGCATTATTTTGGTCTAACAGTATATGCATGGGTGAAATGAGCGGCTTGTGCTTTTGGCCCGCAGGTGTGCTGCCTGTGCCAGAAGGACCTGTCAAAGCAGGAGGAGGGGTTCCTGGCCCCCGTGGCGACAAGGGCCTCTTCAAGGACTTCTGCAGCCAGCAGTGCATGGAGCGCTACGAGCGCATGAACGCCTTTAATGCCGCCAACCTCACCACCCACAAGTGTGTGTCGTGCAGCAAGGAAGCCACCACCAAGTACCAGGTGAGCTTGCCCTTTGGGGGCTCAGACACACCAAAGAAATTGGTGATGTTTTGTTTGAAGCATTTGATTAAGGTGCCAGGATGCCACTCTGAAGGCTTTCCGCTGCAGAGTTGCACCTTTGCCGAGAAAAAACTTACAAATTTAGGTCAAAATTTGAGGACCAGCGCGAAGGAATGTGACGTCAGAGACTTCGGGATTTGCCTTAGTTCTTTCATCCCCCCAACTGCATGTTTGTAGTTTTTACATCAATGTGTTCTAAAGTGGTAGCTTTATAGGGCCAACCAAATTCGGGAGCCGCGTAAGCACAAAATGTGTAGGTCGGTCAATCCATAACCGCTAAATGATCTTGGAAAAAACAGCAACCGGTGCCAGGGATCGAACGCCGGTCACCGGTGAGGAAGCCGAGTGCGCTGCAGACCAAGCTACGCACACTGCAGTCAGGAACAGAAGGAGCAGAAGTAGCTGGTGTGAGAAAGCGTGCGGAGCAGAGAGGGGTGGAAATGGAAA
Organism: Ixodes ricinus; assembly: GCA_037355805.1. Classification (NCBI taxonomy): domain Eukaryota; kingdom Metazoa; phylum Arthropoda; class Arachnida; order Ixodida; family Ixodidae; genus Ixodes; species Ixodes ricinus. The sequence continues at coordinate 24,321 of JAZHYW010011023.1, read as the reverse complement.
GAAAAGAGGAGCAGAAACAGGTTGTATAGAAAGAGCACGCGGAACGAGGTGGGGTAGAAAGGGCAGGAAACCGTGCTTCCCCTCTTTGTGACGGAGAAACTTAAGTGCAAAGGCTTTGTATCTATGTGGTGCCGAAGGAAAGCGTGCGCAGCATCGCAAAGAGATAATCTCATGACATAATCTTTTTCTATACAAAACCCTGCCCTAGGCACCACCTGAACTAAGAACACAATTCCACCCCAGGCACTCAAAGACTAAGGGTCATCCTGCCCCAGGCACCACCCGATTTAAGGACACCACCCACCCTATAAAGCTACTGGATCTAATTGCATTTAGCTGAATGACCAAACATGCAACCAATTTTTTTAGGCGGGACCTTGTTAGGTGGTGCAGAACCGAATAGCATTGTTTTGTCACTGACAGTATTAGAGTAGCAGGCAGTCCCTTCAGTTGTTCCGGCCTGCAGCGGGAGCTTCCCACCTTGATAGTGCTTGGCATCCTGCGAGCCCAGAGTGTGGACGTGCAGATCAAGCATGATGGAAGGCAACGGTTGCATGCTGGAGGGAGAGCAACGGAAAAAAATGTTTATTGTTCTCGTACTCTCGGTGACTAACATATGTTGAGTGACTTGTCCTTTGAAGAGTTGTCCTGCATTCCAGGTGGAGTACAACGGCGAATCCCATCGGTTGTGCAGCGAGATCTGTGTGTCCACCTTTCGTTACGCCAACAAGATCAAGTCGTCCGTCTGTGAGAACTGCCACAAGCTGTTTGAAGGCAAAGACAACCAGGACTTTGTCCTGTACCACAATAGTTCCTGCCAGCAGTTCTGCAGCAAGGGCTGCATCAACCTGTTTGTGCTTGCCCACCGGAAGATTGTCCCTTGCTCCTGGTGCAAAGTGAGTGCTTCCTCGGGTGGTCCAATTCACAGAGCTGCTTCGGAGAGCTATGGAATGACATAACAATCTGTCCCTGTACGGTGAGATCGAGGATGGTAAGAAAACTGAAAAGTTCAGCTGTAACCGAATATTGTCATATCCGGACACATCTTTCAATGAGCCTGAAAAATGCCTGTGTTGCTGCGTGCAGCAAGTTATTCAGTTTTGTTAGATGTCAGCTTTGAAATACATAGTTTCTTTATAGACTAACATGCGGCTCTGACGACACGCCTCTGCGGTGGCGCTGTTCTCGCCACGGCGCATGCGCAGAAGCTTCACCTCACGCGAATATGGTTTTTGCGCTTGTGCAGTACCCACACCTGGTGTGGGCAAACTCGGGCTTGTTTGTAAACAGTGTGTCGGTCTATACCGAGAGTGATCAGTTAAACACCTTAGAACCGCTTTATCGTTTCACTGAAAACCACCGAAAGGCTTTGACTAAAAGCCACCTAAAGCCTACATTATGGCTTCTTGATTCCTCCACTGGAGTCTTATGAATGGGGTGTATCTCAAAACGTCCCATTCGCATTTGAACCATGCGCATTTCGTCCCATTCTCATTTGGTCCTTCTCGTTTGAACCTTCTCATAAGATCCGAATCGTGCTTTTCGCAACTGGGCCCATTCTCATTTTGCCCGTTATCTGAAAACGTCCCATTCGCATTTTGACCGTGCGCATTTCGTCCCATTCTCATTTGGTCCGCCTTGTTTGAACCTTCTCATAAGATCCAAATTGTATTTTTCGCAGCTAGACCCATTCTCATTTCGCCCGTTCGCGCTACGACCGTATGGCACTAGTTTGGCTTGCTCCTAACGTCCTTATGCCTTCGCGGCTTTGTTGATGAGCCTTACCTTGCTTGGGCCCCCAATATACCATCAGAGATATGTTATTTGTAGAGGTACGCATTGAGAATCGTACAATGACGCCTGCTTCCCTTCCTCTAAGCAAACGAAAAAAAAAAAGCGATGAACATTTAATTCGGAAATTTTGTTTGAACAGAAATAGCATACATAATAGCAGTGGTTCTCAACCCTTGATGTTTCGCGGACCCCTTGTAGAAAGGCGGAGATGATGGAGGACCCCGTTCGGGGTGAGGGGAATAGAAAGGTATAGGTTATCGTGATAACGATTTAATAAATGAATATCACTAATTGCGAGTGTGAAGTAAACTTATCTCATTGACATACACACGAGAGTACTCACCCGAAAATTGGAACGTTTTTTTCTCAACGTGAAGAAAGACAACTAATATTGCCGTGCTTGACTTATGAGACAGGGCTTCGCGGACCGATGCCTTCGCAGACCCCCATTTGAGAACCACTGCATTATAGAAGTGGTGGCATTGTCCCACGTCGAGAGACCTCAAACAACGTGACATTTCGGAATATGATCTGGCTGCGATAAATAGCTGGTCTGTTTTATTGTCAGCTAGTAGCATTTCACGACGACCTCGACGCACTGCTAAAATCCTTAGCAGAGGGAGTATGCCTGTAGCATGGCACACACACACAAACACGAACAAAATATATCAATGTATTTATTAATATTACCCTAAAAAACGATTTTGGTATGTAAAGAGTCAAGTGCGACAGATCAAAGCTAGATATTTATGAGAATAGCTGTTTTGAGAAGGGCCAGGTGAGAAGAGCAAAACGAGAACGGGCCCAAATGAGGAGGGTTGGAATGCGAAAGACGAAACGGGAAAGGGCCAAATGCGACGGGTCAAAGCGAGAAGATCTTTTTGAGAATGGTTGTTTTGAGAAGGGCCAAGTGAGAAGGGCGAAACGAGAATGGACTCAAATGAGAAGGGTTGAAATGCGAAGGACGAAACGGGAAAGGACCAAATGCGACAGGTCCAAGAGAGAAGATCTTTTTGAGAATGGTTGTTTTGAGAAGGGCCAAGTGAGAAGGGCGAAACGAGAACGGGCTCAAATGATAACCACCCTTATGAATGATGTTGAGACCATCCCAAAAAGAGGAGCTGGCCTCGAGCAGTGGTTAGAGTATTTAAATCGCCATTTCTTTTCCTTTTGCCGGCAACTCCTTACTGGTGGAGAAGGGTTCCAAAACAATTCAAGGATGAGGAGACGACTGCGCACTGCAAGCATATGCAGATTTCCGAGGAGAGGCGATTAGCACCTGTCTCAGCGCCGTGGCAATATTCGATCAAAATTGGGTCTTCCGCGCCAAATGCCCCAGACGTTGCGCTCGACCATTTTCAATTTTTAATAGAAAATTCATGGCTTTTTACTTCAAGGTCCTTTAACCTTTTCCAAAAATATTTTTGCCAAAACTAGCTTTTTTTTTTTTGATGTGAGCGTGGTTTTAATTTTTAAAATGGGCATAAATCTAGGCATCACTCAATAAATGAGTAAAAATCAAAATCTTTTCCGAAACGCTTCACAATTTATGTTATGAAATTCTAATGGCTTTTAGCTTGCTATGTTGTGATGTTTGTAAAATTTTTATTGGTAAAATATTTCAAAATAAAATCAACAAATGCACAAAAGTTGGCACTTTACTCAATTTTTTTGTTTCAGTATCCCTTTGTGCCTTGCAGTTATAACTTTTTCTATTGGAAGCCCTGCAGATGGGCAGTAGTCCATCGTTTTAGCGAAGTCAACGGGACTGCAAAAATGTTCAATAGGTAATTTGACAAAAAGTGAGAACAAAAAAAAAGTGACAGCAGCGTTCATGTGGACGAGAACACTGCAGAACACTCTGACCATATATCTAATCAAACAAGCCTTAGTTATGAACAACTTTACCGAGTAAAAAAAAATTAAGTGGAGTTTGCCGATGATTTTATCCAAGCATCACTTCTCAAACTGCTCCAGGCAGCGTAAGAACACTTTCACCGTTGCTTCACCCCGGCCGCACGCAAGGTATACGAATACAGCACCTGCTGCAGGAGTAACAATGGGAGTGTCCACATTGACAAGTGCAAAGGAATTAAAGTTATCCTCGGTGGCTTGGCCAACATGTTTACACACACTCCTGTAGAGATTGTTGCAGTTTGGGGAATCGTGCGCCGGCTCAGCAAGCATGCTCGCGGGAGAAAATCCGACATGCGCAAAGCAGTTGGCGATTTTTCATCTTCGGGTCATGGGTGCGCTTTTTCTTGCATGAGAGACTCTTCTCGAACCTGTCCAGTATGCCTTGCTTGTTTTGCAAAATGGTGGACAGTGTCAAACAGCTGATGCCTGAATGTCGAATTCTTTGGTGATTTTGGACCCTTGCCGGCCAATTTTCTCAACCTCGCAGATCTAGGCGACTTTCGGTAAACACTCCCACTCTCCCATGCAACGCAAATGTATGCCGCAGGCGTGCGCACATAGTTAGGGGCTTTTGATGGGGTGATTTCCTCCGGCTCTATCAGCTCCATCACACCCTTGACCTGATTCTGACAGAAGTCTGGCGGCGTGTCGGCCGCGGGCACAGGGAGTAGCGTCAGAACGCGGACGCTGCTCCCTTGCCGCGTCGGTGCATCGACATAGGAAGCGACTGTCTGCTAAGCTCTGCTTTCCGTCATTTGTTTGCTCCGTTTTCTTGTTTGCCTCGTTGGAGAAAAGGGAGGGAACGCAGGGTCTCTGTGCGTCTTCATGTAGGCTTGCATGCTTTCGGCACCTCAGCCTTTGTAATAAGCGTGGTCAGCCGTCAATGCATTTAGAATAATCATGTTCAAAATGCATGCATTTCATTTGGGACCATGTTGAACTTTGATAGAACCGATACTTCTAAAAAAGCGATTTCGTTATAACGAGGGATTACAAATGAAAAATATGTGATACCGTACAACAAAATAATGAACAGAAAAAAAAAAAAAAAGGTTTCGGAGTGAGGAGAGCTGACATCGGTACAAGGGCGCAATGAGCCTACTATGCAGTGGCAGTACGTAGGATTAGCACACCATATCCACTGTTGTTCGTGTTACAGCCGAAAAGAAGGACGAGTAAAAACCGAGGCGCATCTTTGCGGTAAATAGTGACCGTATACGCCCAACAATTGTGAGTCAAGAATGCGCATTCGTATAACCCTTTGGGAAAATCTAACTCCCGACCAGCATGTGCCTTGCGTGCTCGCAAAGCTTCTTGGCTCTTGTGTCGGGTGACGTGTTGTGCAGTGAAGAGGCGCTAAGAAACAATACCAGGTTGGATGCAAGAGCTCAACTTCAAAATTTGTTTTCTTTTTCTAAAAAAAATTATTTTGATTAAACTTTCAGAAATAAAATTCAATAAACTCTGCTTCTAAAGTCGTTGTGTCTCACATTTTTACTTGGACCACCCCAGGGTAGAATTGAACGGCTGTTTAGGCAGCAAAACAGACTTTTTCACAGAGTTATCATTTTTATTTTCTGTGAAGTATTTTGTTGTACCGTTTCAAACATTTTTCATTTGTAACACATCTACAGAGCTTCCAATAGAAAAAGTTATATTTGCCAGGTGCAAAGCGATAATTAAACAGAACGTTGAAAAAAGTGCTAATTTTTGTGCATTCTGTTGAATTTTTAAAAAAATATTTTAACAATGAAAACTGAATAATCATCACAACATAGCAAGCTACAAGCCGCTTGAATTTCATAACATAAATTGTGAAGCATTTCGAAGAAAATCTGATTTTTACTCAATTATTGATTGATGCCTAGTTTTATGCCCATTTTAAAATTAAAACCACGCTGACACCATAGAAAATAAGTTTTGGGCAAACATATTTTAGAAAGAGGTTAAGGATGTTTAAGGTAAAAAGCCACGAATTTTCTTTTAAAAATTGAGAATGGTCGAGTACAATGACTGGAACATTTGGCATGGAATGACCGAAATGGGAGGCCCTTGTGCCACTCTGCTCCACAAGCGGTGTAGTATATACAATTGCTCAAGCGCAACACGGTTCTCAAACTTTTGACCTCGAGGAGCCCTTATCTGTCTTAAACAGCACCTGAGGAATCCGTCCCTGTCTTGGCATTGATGCAGTAAAACAGTGCGGAAACCTACAGACCTTGTAAACAACAATGCACTTGAGTGTTTTTCTCATAGTTGCACATCAGATCTGCTAAAATAAGGCTTGCAACAGAAAAACTTTCAGCCTTTCCACTCAAATGAAGAAGGAAGACCAGCGAAGCTGTACGCTTGTACCGTGTGTTTCTTCTTCGTCCTCGTCTGTTTTGCGCGCTGTTTCCTACAATGAATTCCCACCAACTCGCCCAACTATCCATTCTTCTATGATAGCTGGAAAGGTTGCTGCCATCTATGATCGACGGCGGCAACCAGACTGGTTGTCTGGTTGCCGCCGTCGCTCATAGATGGCGGTAGCTGTCCAGAGTTTTGTGTAGTTTTGTGTCAACATTTGTTCGTTTTGTGTCGACCCTCTGACACTTCTGAAGTAAAGAACAGAAAACCGATTTCGCCTGCGGGCCCTAATTGTTGTGTAAAAGAAAAGATAAATATTGGCATTTCTGGTACCCTTTTACTCACTCCCAGTCTTCAGGGTTCACACCTGGTCACACTCCTAGTGACGTAATTCGGGGTGCCGTGTAGGTTCCCGTGTGCTCTCTGGGAGGACATTTCCTTTCCTTCTCTCTGCTGACATTAGCGGGCGTTATGCTGCAGCCTAGAGCCGAGCGAGGTCACATAAGCTTCTCGCCGTAGTTTCTTTGGCTGCCACTCGCAGCTGCAGGTGAGGGAAAAAGCTTGACTTTTGCTTTGCGATTATGCAGCGGAATCGCAACATTTTTTAATGAAGGAGATGTTTTCTCTATCCTCCGGGACACAATAAACATCGTAAAAATGATGAGATGCAAATTATTTTCATCTTAAAATTGTTGCACACCCCCCCCCCCCTTTAACAGCTCCGTTGTAAAAACACTTTACTTGGGGGCGGGGGTGTTCCATGAAACCTGGGAACTTGGGAGACCCATGAGGGTACTAAATAAAAAGAATCATTGCGTTGTACTTATGTTTATACAGCCGGAAGTTAGACTGCCTCAATGGGTGTCTGGCATCTCGGCTGTATATGAGAAATTTAGCCAGTGCAGTACCACCACCAGCCTGGGGTTGTCACGTGCATCACGCATTGGTGATACTTGACCGCACACCGGTACGATGCTCGTCCAGATCGAAACAGGCAGGGGCGGGAATCGAACCCAAGATGCCTGGGAGCACGACCTTTCGCTACACGTGCTTCTGGCCGAGGTGTTCATCCCACTCGGCCACCGTTCCCCCGAGGGTACTCTGGGCGACCCCCTGGGATCCGAGAAACCCGGTTTGAGAACCTGGGCTCTAGTGCCGGCGCTCCCTTCCCCTCCCCAGGTGAAGAAGTACAACTTCGACATGGTGGAGCGGGTGGAGCCGGCCAACTCGCCGAGCCTGTCGCAGCTCTTCTGCTCCCTGAACTGCCTGAGCTTGTTCCGGGTGAACCAGAGCGCCTCGTCGTCGAGGGCCATCCGCTGCGACAACTGCAGCAAGATGCAGCCGGCTCAGTACCACCTGACCATGAGTGACACCTCTATCCGCAACTTCTGCAGCTACAAGTGCGTCCTCGCATTCCAGAACCAGTTCACCAACCTGCCCACCCTCACCACCACCTCGCCCACCGTCAACACCTCCACCATCGGTGAGCATTGCTGCCTTCTCCGGACCGCAGTCTGCACCTGGCGTGTGTAGGTAGTCCGCAGGAACTAATTTCGGTCGAGGGCTACTCCGGCCAAAACTAAAAATGAAATAAATTACTGGTATCGCTGTAGTGACACAAAATACGACCCCAGCCAAAATATTACGTTCGGGGGACGCCGCATTCTCAACTAATGCCGATAATAAAATGCGACTCCGCCGCGAGCCTGCTGCTCCTTAGCGGACGGCCAGCGGGTTGCCGATCGCTAAAGCAACATTGGGCTGTGACATCAGTATCGTTCTTTTTTTCCTCCGGTCCGGGCGTTGCGCGGAGTGCGCTTTTTGAGCCGCTACCATTGCTACTTCGGCTTGTGATTGGCGTGTCTAGCCGTTGCTTTTATCTGTAGCCCGTGTAGCTTCGGTATAGCCTTTTGTTTATTTGCTTGTGAGGACTCCAAGACTCGTTTTAGCGAGCAACTCGGTGCGCCCAAGACTTCCCAGCTGCTCCTAGAAAGATGTCGAGTACAACTTGTAGCGCTGTGGGCTGCTCAAACAACCCGCTGCGCAACCCGGAGGTGCTTTTTCACAAGTTTCCAACGGACCGGAAATTGGAGAAGGTGTGGGTGAACGCTGTTCGACGAGTGGACTTTGGACTGCGGCTTTTACGCGTCTGAGGAAAAAAGAATGAAAAAACGGACGTGTACAGCCCAGCACACGTGTGTTCGGGCGCCACGGCCCACGCCGGAGAGCCTCAAAGCTTTGTGTCTAAGTCTGACCCGCAGCACGAAAGCGAGAGGGCCGCCAGTACTGTACGTCACTGGCAGCGCGGCGTAGAGCAACGCCGCTCCATCCACGGAGCCCCTATGACAATTTAGGCCTAGCGACGAGTACGGAAAAGCGCACGCACGGCGACAGCCGCCGAGTACGGCATAGAACGATTTCACTCGTTTTCCAGTCGCTAGCTTTTGGGTAGCGGTTAATTTAGCACGTATACAGCACCATCGCTGCAACTGCCAAGTTTTACATTACGTCGAAGGGACCTGACGTTCAGACTTTCGACGTTCTTTCGACATGTGGTTCCTGACGTCATCACCTGCTTTCGACGTCTTTTCAACGTGTCTGTGCTGCCTGGGTTACGTAGTGCCCACAGATTTTTTGCTTTTATGTTTTTGGAGAGCAGGGATGAGACGGAATGTTGCGACTAGTGACAATCTATAAGGACTATTCACTGGGCGCCATATTTTTGGATGGTGTTTAGAGCGCATGTTCAGAACGAGCCCACATTAATAGGCTGCTAAGACCGGCAATCTTGAGGGTGCGGAATGCACGTTACAAAAGAACTGTTGAAGCTCCCCATCAACACGCGCTCAGCAGTCGCGCACACAGCTATGGCCGCCAGTGAATACTTCCTATATATAAGGCAGATCCTTGCATGCAGCGGAAGCGCTTATGTAGCTCTCTCGCGTGTCGTCTGCTACTTATCGTCTGCCATGAGCAACAGCTTTGACGATGCGGTACAAATTTGCTGAACCCTTCCGTCACCACGCGTTAGTGCGAGGTCAGCGCTATAGGGAGTATTCACTCGCGGTCATACCGTGTGCGCGACTGCTGAGCGCGTGCTCACGGCGAGCTTTCGCAGTTCTTCTCCAACGTGCATTCCGTACCATCAAGATTGCTGGTCTTAGCAGCCTATTAATGTGATCTAGTTCTGAGCATACGCTCTAAAGAGCACCCACAAATATGGCGTCCTGTGAATACTCCCTATACTTGTAGCGCTCCGCTGCATGTATGAACAGGCCTTTGTACAGCCACTAAATGAGCTGCGCTTAAGGCCGGTTCAGACACTTGCGTTTGAGTGCGTTTGACTGCGTTGCGGCGAGAACCGAGAGCGAGTCACTGGCACATCTGTGCTTCATATGAAGCATGGAATCCAATCCAAGGAATCTATCGTGGCACGCGATATAGCAGCAGGGATGTCCTGGTTTCGTCGCTGCCGCAACGCAGTCAAACGCAGTCAAACGCAACTGTCTGAACCAGGCTTTAGAGTATCGGCACTCCGTTCCCCGACATAGTTGTGGGCGTTTGTGCTTGTGCAGAGCAGACGCAACTGCCGATCGTCATGATTCAAAAGTGCGACTTCCACAGCCTTAAAGGAGCTGTGCAACGATATTCAGTTGGATTGTTTTTCACTTTGCACGAGCTTACTGGCACTGGTGGAGACTCAAGGATACTCGCTGCAACGCCACTGGTCCAAGAAATCCTTTGTTGCGGTGTAATTTCAAGGACAAAGCGATCATTTTCATTCAATCTCTCGTTTGCAAAATTTGATGACGTAACGTGGGGATCGCAGTACACCCACAGTGACGATATTTGAATGCGGTTCATAGATTGGACCCGAGCATTGCGTGGGCGCTCGATTTGAGCTCGTGATAATTACTAGCTCGAGAAGCATTCGGGTAGTGGCCCGTGTCCAATTGCTTCAACGACCACAATAGCCGAGCCATAACAATGTCTGGAACTCAGCGCGTGTCCTGTGCTTTGCCAACCCCAGCGCGTGGCTATGATCAACATTGGCGCCATATAATCCATTCCAGGTCACGTGGCCGCTTGTTCTTGCTCAGCGAGTTGAGGAGTGAACGCTGCTCGCATTACTTTAGTTTCGTCCTGGGACTGGCTATGCTGGGGTGAAAAACGAACGCCTGATTTCACTAGGTCATTAACGTCAGGGATCCGTTCTAAGCGGTATGTTGCAGCAATAGTACACAAACATTACGTTGAATCGCCCTTCAAATTCAGTATTATCGACAGCTCGTCGAAAACATGTGCTGTCCTATGTCGCGAACTGCATTTAAATCGACTTGCGGTGGACGAGCGTTGCCTGTGGTTTCAGATAAAAGTAAGCTTCAGATAAGTGGCAACCATGATTGTAATGCCACAATATGGCCAAGTGTCAGTGACATTAAAACGTAGCCTATGTAGTGGCACTAGCCCTTTGTATTGTCACAGCGAATCATACATTTGTGTTATCACCAGAAAGTAAGCTAGATGTGTAGTAGTTGCAAAATTAAAACTGAATATTGCAATCCTTTTAAGTTGAAACAATTGCGTCCCAGAATAATCATTTCGTATACCGTCAGCTAGGCACGTCTCCTTTCGAAGCTCAAATTGCCGTCTAATACCGCTCTGAGAATCCTTGCTTTTTATTATTTTCTGACTTGACGCGCGACGCAATAGGTAAATTTAATTAGGCGTTAAATGAGGGTGTTGGCTGACGAAAGCTCGACGTCCAACAGACCAAGCCAAATAAAATTGCACGTCGCCGATAAAGCGGCTTGATTAAATGTCGCGGGTCGCGGGTAAACTGCGACAAATAGAGTACTAAGAAAAAAAGAGACAGACATTCACCAAATTTCTTTTTGCTGAAAAGCAGTGATGATTCTTCATTTTGAACAAGGACCAATGTGGTGTCACCCCCCCCCTCTTTTTTTTTCTCCTTACCACGATGGTTTCTCACTTCTTGCACTAAGTACCCCCGAATGTCAACAATGAAATAGAATAGAAAAAAAAGATATATCGCTTTAAATGAGGTCTTTGATTACGCAACTCAAGGAGCAGTGCGTGTCCCACCAGAAATTTCTGTTCTGAGCCGCGAGTGTTCGAATGTGAAAAAGTGTGAGACGTGTTGTTTTGTTTTTGTTTTTCTTAAAGGGGAGAGAAAAAAAAGTAAATTTAGAGTGCGTCAAGATTTTCGTTTCGTTTTCAGTTCACGCGTTCAAGTTTCGCGTGCGTGTGCGCGCATGCGCACGCGTGCGTTTGCGCAGACTTTTTTCTAATTCCTGTAGGGATTAGAGAGATCGCACCCATGCCGTCTTCGTCTCGCCATTCTAATGAGCCAGCGTTTCGGAAAAGCCCGACTTTGGCGGCAGCTTACTTAGAACTGCAGCCAAAGGAACGATCAAAAGAAAGAAAAAAAAGCCTAGAAAGACAACAAAAATAATGCTGAAGTTTAAGCGAGGGAAGGATCGAAGAAAAACGCTGCGTCGTTCCTTCCCTTTGGAAGCGCGTATTTAGGATCGCCGTCTCCAAAACGACCCTAATGAAGGCCCAAAATGGCTGGCGCCTGTCAAAAAGGCCAGGGGATTGGCGGGCTGTTTGCCAAGCACACATTCTTGCTGACAGTTCCCTCTGCGTCCTACACTGAACACGGGGCACGACAATTCGCGTGCATGTCATACACTCCCGAAAGAGAAAAATATATAATCGTATCGTAAAATAAAACTTGGCGTGTTAAAAAGCGAAGAAAGTCTTAGAGAGGTTTGAACAAATCGTGATATTTATTTTGAGTTTTGTACTGAACAGTGACCGCAGTAAATCTATACTTCCCGACGACTTTCTGTGGCTAATGCAGTCAAAGCTATGGGGGTGCCCCGGCCAATCGAGAAGAACGTGGAGTGCCGGTGAGAGCTGCGCCCGAACACTCTACACTGCTACTGAAATCGCGAAGGAAGTTGCCGGCGAGTATAGAGAGCACAGTAATTCCAGTTAACCTATTAAAGTTAGTAGAAAATTAGACGATATTCTTGAGGTCAGAATATAATTGTGAATAACGTATTTTGTTTTAGATTAAAGTTCAGAGGAGCAAGTTTTGATCGAAACGAAAGGGCTACTTCTTAAATAATCTGTAACTATTTCTTTAATTATTTTTAATTATTTCATCACATCTGCAACATAAAAATGCAAGTAATTTGTACATTAAATACTGGGATATAAAGAATAGTAGAAATACCTTTAAGATTAATACACAAGTGTTATTATACACTTTAAAGCCAAATTAAACAATCACTGTTCAATCACAGGTGAAAATTAAAAAAATGCAAATCAAGTCATTCATAATTACACATCACTGTGCAATAAAACATCCAAACGAGATAGAAATGATGTGATGGAGGTGCTGTTAGTGATGACAGGATCTAGTTGATTCTATTTTCTAGTAGCTAAAGAAAAGAAAAGTAGCGGAAGCAGTCATTTTTAGAGCAGTATTCGCTCAAGGTTTTACTATGTTTGTGCCTGGTCTGTCTAGTATTTGAAAAAGAGACGTACTTGGATTTGTCAATTTTGAAAGCATCATGGACCAGCGAGTACAAGAACTTAAGTCTATGTCGCTTAGCCCTGTTAGCTAGTGTAAGGAGACCAGACTTTTAAGAAGTTCAGTTGGTGAGTCGGTGTGCCTGTATTTGTTAAAATAAATCTTACTGCTTGGCACTGTATATTTTCAAGCTTAGCTATATTATTCTTCGTGTAAGGAAACCAAACGATGTTTGCATATTCCAGCGCGGGTATAACAGAACTAGTGTATGCTAAGAGTTTAGTGGGTGTAGCGGCTAGCTTGAATGCTCTTTTTATGTACATAGGTTTTTTTAATGCTTCTGACGTTACATGATCTACGTGTAGGTCCCACCTTAAATCTGAAGCAATAAATAAGCCCAAATTCTTACACTGAGTCATCTGTGAGATAGTTACATCATCAAAGGCGTACTCAAATTTAGAAACAGATTTCTTTCTTGTTACAGACATGCAAACAGTTTTGCTCACGTTGAGAAACATCTGCCAATCAGCGCACCATTTATTGATTAATTGAAGAGAGCTATTTAGTGCAAAGTTATTGTCTGATGAGTTCATTTCCCGGAATATGATATAATCATCTGTAAATAATCTAATTTTAGCATTCATGTTAGTTGTAATATAATTTATAAAAAGTAGGAAGAGGACTGGCGCAAAGACAAACCTTGCGGAACGCAGGAGGTGACTCTGACAGTTTCTGAAGCGTCTTGTCCATATTGGACAAACTGGGAACGATTTGATAAGTATGGTTTTCAATACAACTGACTATAAGTCTTTCGCCAATAGCATGTCTTAGCTTAATGGTTAGCTTAGGGGTCTGAAACTCTATTAAATGCTTTTGAGAAATGGAGCAGTAGTATGTCTACTTGTTTTCTGTTGTTAATGCTAAGGCTCACGTCATGCAAAGTTTCAAGCAGTTGGGTGACTGTTGAAAGACCACTTCTGATTCCATGTTGTTCAGGAGAAAGAATCTGGTGTGCATCACGAAATATTGTAATGTGCTTTAGGATGATGTGTTCAAGTAGTTCACAACAGGTGCAGGTGGGAGAAATTGGTCAAAAGTTCGAAGGGTTGGTGATGTCGCCTGATTTATGTATAGGTATGACTTTACATTTTTTTCCATTCAACGGGTAGCTGACACGTGCTAAGAGACTTTTAAAGATTATGTACACGTAATTGCTCATCCATTCTGCGTTTCGTTTCACGAAGACGTTAAGAATATTATCAGGACCACTGCCTTTTTTGTATCTAGGTTGAAGTAAGAGGTTGAAAATTCCTGGTTCAGTTATTAATAAAGGCTCCGAGCAATAGCGTTAGGTTCGAGATTACGGGTAGTACCATTATCTTCTGTAAAAACGGACTGAAAGTAACCATTATACTCATTTGCCTTACTTCGGCTCTCTTCGGGGTTTGGACTGGGAGGGTTCGTTTTCTTGGGATTAACATGGTTCCAGAATCTATTTGGAGAGTTCTTTAAGAATTCATGAAGAGTCACGTTGTAATACTTTTCTTTTGCTTGGTTTGTTTTATTTTTTAGCACTTTTACCAATTCAGCAAAGTCAAGTCTACCCTCTGGGCATGCTTGATGGGTATTTCGTATGTAAACAAACTATCCTATACAGCACATTTTTGGGGGAAAAAAAACGCCTGCCTTAGTAACGCGTAGTTGGCACAAAATTCATCAATGAGTTTCATTTGAGTTTCCAGTGTATTCTTAAAGAGTGTAATTAAAACGCAGTTGCAGCTCATAGACTATTTTTGTATGAAATCGTACTATCTAGGTTAAGACATGCAACTATATTTCGGTATACCTCCACGACAAGGTTCAAAATATGACAATAAAAAAAACCTAAATGGACAAAACCAGTGCTACCTTGCGAGTATCTCATCACGCGTAAATCGATGCCTTAGGTTGGATTGAGTAAAAACGCGGGGAAGCAGGAGAATGACTTCTATAGTTGTCCGGCAGAAAAAATATATAAATAAAGTACATACGCATACACCGCCTAAGGTAAAACGGTGTTGTAAATGTCACTGTTTTAATGTTTTTTTTATCAGATTAAAGATTGGAAGGTTTACATTTCTTTAGAGCGCATAAGCATGACAAGACGCGTGGCGCTGGCTTATTATGTTTACGTATCTTGTATCCTCATTGGTTTTTGGTCGTTCTTATCGGCGAACGCAGGAACCTGATTGGCTGCGGACCGATAATGGGATGCCTGGGACGTAGGAGAAGTGAGACTATGGCTTTAGGCTGTCAGTAACGATGTATTCCACTAATTTAAAAAAAAATTAAAATGGCGGTTGGGACGGACATTCTGGGCACGTTTTCCAGCTCGCATCGTCGATCGGCGAGACGGCGGCTGCAAAGGGGTGAGAACGTCGAGGAAGAATGTCTCGTTCGCTCGGCTCTCGCGAACAAGCCGAGACACGTCGCGCGATGCCCTCAACATCAACGAAGCCGCCCGACTCAGTTTTCAAAGTGAACCTAACGCCTCCCTGCTAAGATTGAGAGCAGTAAAAAGAGAAAGGAACGCACGTTTTGTCGGAGACCGGGAGCATTTCCTCCGCATAGAAACTAAGATATATATTTAAAAAATAAGAAGGAAGGATTGGGACGAAAGGGGGCGGGGGGTCTTTTGTCTCCTCCGAGAAGTTTCCTGTTCCAGAATTCGGAATCAGTTGGAAACAAAAGCACTGAGGATGAGGCACGCCGTCGGTGCCCCCTCCCGGAAGCTCCGCGCGTCCTAACTCCGCGCGTCCTAACTCGTTGCGTCGACTGGAGTCGACGCAACCAGCCATCGGAGCCAATCAAAATCCGTGCAAATGTCAGGTGACCTTTGGAATGGGCGCAGCAACGCGTGGGTGTGTAGTCAAAAGCAAAACATGAACGTGTTGACACACAAAAAAAGTGTGAACGTTACTCGATACTCAGATTCAAGAAGAACGCGTTAGTTCAGCTCCAAAAGTGGCGAGATAACTTTCTCGCTATACTCTGAATCCGTCGGCGTTCCTGAAGCAGCAGCAACCATCCAATATTGTTTTGTTGTGTATGTTGCCCGAGGAACGCCGAAAGAATAATGCACAGGTGGGTACGGGGGACGACGTACTTTCTTACGAAAGAAGGTGTGCGTCGTCCCCTCGTCTCACCTGCGTCTTATTGTCTCGCTGCTCCTCAACTCAACCAACAGGCTCGCCAGTCTACGTTGTTAAAATGCCTCGTTTCTCAAACGCTGGGCCAAATGATGGTGGCACTAATTGTGGCTATGATGTTACACTTAGCGCACCTGTTTTTATTGTCTCTCGCACGCTTCCTTTCCATGAGAGTCACGGGCGCGAGCTGGGGTTCAAACCAAATTGGGTAACCTATGTTGTACGCGATCTCCTCCAGAAGTAACTATACTCGTTACACCATCAAAAAGTAACGAAAATATGCAACCTGTATCTTTTGTTTGTGGAAAAGTAATTTAGTAGTTACTTCTTTACTGAAAAAAGGAACTAGATTTCAGTAACGGGTCACTTGCAACTCGTTACGTGTGGGTCTGGTCCGGTAACATCTCCATGGCTCCGGATTGTCTGGAATGGCTCGTAGTGTTTGCTCAAGTTCATCGCAAGGTGAAACCGGGTATAGAAGACGGCGAGCCTTCTCGGGTTGAAAAGCGGGAGGAAAATGGAAAAAGAGGGAATCCATGGGAAGGATGAGAGCGGGTGACCGGTGACGTGACCAAATTTTGAATGCGAATCGAGTCGGGTATCGCTCCCGCATCTCGAGAGAGTGCCGCGCAGAGCGCCGAGGAGAATCCGAGGAATTTCTTTCGCTAGAAGGCTTTGTTCATATTCCCGAATCGGCGCGAAGTTTCTTGGGCCGCTGTGCGAAGAATATCGCCTGGGAGTAGCGGGTTTGGAGGGACTCGGGGTGTAGGGGGAGGGGGGGGAAATACTTCAGTCGACCTCTAGCGCCGGCATGCAAGATTCGGGGCAAATGTCAAAAACAAAATAAAAAAATGGGCTTCTTGAAAGTCTGGAGCGTCCCGGGTTTTGTGGGTCGCCTAACTCGATGATGCGGAATGAGGTGCAATCGTGGACGCAGTAATGTCATGCTGATGAGATTTGAAATCTAAGGGTTTCAAATAAAGTCACCCAATTATGAAAGAAAATGCGCATGCGATGATAAATAAAAATTTCTGGATGAAGTGTGATTTTGTTGTGGTGTTAGTTTCTCACATGATTTATATTTCTATATGTTGTATTGTGTAAACTTTTGAAGTGCATAAGTTCATGGGATATATGAAAGCGGATGTTTTCCTCATCATAAGGTGCCGGTTTCTCTTCACACGTCGGGTCTAATCTAATTCAAGGATAATGCAATTTCTGCAATATCAAAACCACAAAATAATCTACCATCACTCGTTTCGTTTCTCTCAGTGTTCCCTTAGCGACGAAACGTGATGTGACGAGAGAAACAGATTGCAAGGCAAGCGCCTGCCCGCCGATAAAACTAAAGTGTGCGTACGCATAGTAAACTTACTGTAGCAGTTCGGAAGAAGCGAAAAGAGCCTTTGCATGGCTTTCATTGACCCCCAAGGACTGGGCGCAGGGGCGGCCGCCCTTAATGACGTTCACTTCACTGACGCCCTCACCCATGAAATCAATCAACAGCAAGGTACAAGTAAGTATTTATTTCCCATTGTTATTGGTAGAAAGAAGGGAGCTGAAATTTATGAAGATAAAGAATTTGCGAAATGTTGTGTATTCTAGAGGGAAAAAAATGCATGAAAGTATTTTTGTTGTCCGTTTGGGAAAAACAGAAATATTAAACAGGTGTGTTTAATTTTAGCCAATAATGAGACTACCGAAATGGGTAGACATCCCCTGTAAGGATTGAATCATTTGATACACGTTTCCGGCTTCACCACTACGCTGATCTCACCACGACCCTTTCGCAAGAAGCGGACGAGCTTGCGCTTCGCGAAGTACGAATCATGCAAATACCCAAAGATATGGCGCACTTTGTGACACACGCACGCACACATGCATAAATACATACACAGACACACAGACGCGTAAAAGTATGTGTCTGATTCAAGGGAAGACCACTCACTCACGTCGTCCTTATCCTCCAACGAGTGAAAGGTGCCGCTGATTGATAACTTCACCACTGTCGTCATCCATCAGACAAAACTTCGGCCACCGGTGCTTTTTGTTACGTTTTTGTTTCTTCCGCTGAGAAATCCCGTGGTATTTCCATCGATTTCGCCCCTGGAGCGACGGCCTCCCCGCGATGCTTTCAGATACCATTAGGTCTTAAGCTCTGAAAACGTGGAGCTCCATTGTTTGGGCTTAGCAACTCCTTGAAAGCGCCGTGGTTTCCGGAGCGGGTTCTCTGGGGACTTCGATCCATCGGCGCACGGTGACCCGCCGCTTCGCGTCGGACATAATGCTTATGCGGGACACGTCAAAAAGGCTCGAAGTAAATACACGAAGCAGATTCCCAGGTAGAACAGTGTCTTTGGTCAAGAATTTTGATCTTGTATGGAAATAAGCATGGGAAACATGAAGAAGCCAAGGTATAGCCATATTTGACCATCTTTGGTCAGAGTCTGGAGTATCCCGGCCCTCATTCACAAAGTTAGGTTTCACTGCTGGAGTTTCGCTCTTTTTTTGGTATTTTGCGGCTAAATTGGCATAGCAGTGCAAGAGTTATGCTTCACTTCTGGTTGTTTGATTTTCACGTGGCAAATCTGTGCCTAAATTGCACTGGGGTGCCAGGTAGGCGTCACTGCTGCTTCTTCGGCTCGTACGCGACATCTTATGCTCGGGTCTGGCCCTTTGGCAATACATGGCGAGTCGAAGCCAGCTTTAGAAGCGCAGAAAAAAAAGGTTTCTGGCGGTAACTTCTGGCTTGGTGCAAAAACATTATAGGGCAAAGTCAGGAGTGCTAAGCGGCTGCCAAGTTGGGCGTTTTCCTGGCGTGTTACCTGGTTGTAGGCCCTTGTGCTAAGGTCGCCAAGACTAACAGGTTCAGATTTAGCCACTTATATTGTCCACGATCTGACTAGAATGAGTGGGCAAGTGAAATAACTCTAACCATAAATCACGATGAATTCATGTCTCTTCTACATTACTTCATAATGAGTTACCGCTTGTAAGCATGTTGATCTCTCGCGTAGCGGCAGCACTTTAGATTTTTATGTTAACGCGTTAGCGTTAAGAAGTTAGTGTCGCAGTCACGAGCTCTTTAACGCTATCGCATTACAAAACTCGTATTGTCCGTTTGCAAAAAACGCTTTAAGAGCTCGTGTTGAAGAGTTTGGAGTTAAAGAGGTAACGCTATCACATGACGAAACATCCTGATTGGTCGTTAGGATCGGGACGTCACAGCTACATGACCTCGAGTGGAAGTTTCAAACAACCCACAACGCTCCGTTGAAACGTGACTTCAAGCGTGGAATGAAAGTGATTAAAACATCACATGTAATCCACATGACTTCAATGATTTTCCGTTATGATGCAATTCATTCGCCCTACAGGAATATTTTGAAAAATGTTATGCCGAGACGGGATTCGAAACCACGGCCTCTTCGGTTGCGAGCCAGACACGCCACTGAGAAGGCCACGCAAACATTTTTTTCTTTTATTGCAAAGAGTAGGCCACGCAAAACACTTCTTTCGTCTATATTGCCAGGCCACGCAGACAGGCTTGCGCGACTTGGCAACGAGTGGGGTTTATAGGTCAAGGTATCGCGTTCCACTCTTAAAGGCGAAGCTTAAGCGCCCTCCTGTAATTGTTTACATTGTTTTTATTTTGTGTGCGCTGGGATCTGTGATTATTTGTTTGTGAATGTATCTTTTAATATTCGCTTTGGAAGAATCCTCTCTTCTTTTTTTTTTCGTTTATCAACAGATTTTTATATAAGTATCCAAATGATATTTAGAACATCCCCCTTTATTAACCTTACCTCTAAAAACCCTCACCGGTGTTTGTACCTCTAAAAGTACCTTTTCGTATACATTTTACTTTAAGTACCTCTAAGAGTCCCCACCGAGGTTTTTAGAGGTACTTAAATAAATAAACAAATTAATTAAAGTACATTAGGTACACAATACTGCTAAATAAATTCCATTAGGCTCGATGTATATTAAAAGTAAAATAGAAATATTTGTTTATCATAATATTGTTTTACCACTCTGACCTTCGGTCAATTAATTAAGAAAAAAAGCACACGAGTATGCTATAAAATGTGTAACACGAGTCAATAGAAATAGTCGTTTGGCTTTGTAAGGAAAACTGAATTTTGTTTTAGGTTTTGTCATGAAACAAATGCCTTTTTACTTATCTCTAAAACGCCCTGTCGTTGGTGGCAAAATTCAACTACAGTCCGAGTTTGATGCATATATCTTGTAATTATTAAACGCGCTTTCTTCAAAAAGCACTAAAATATACGCCAAGAAAAGCGTCATGTACTATTTCGCAAGTAAAAACAGGACCTATCTTTATTTTCACGCGAACTTGTAAAACCATCTAAAGATAAGGTGCGAGTCTATAGCATACTTAAGTTCCTATTTTAACAAGTATCGAAAAATGTGCTCACTCGCCTATCTGTCATGGCATTGTAATGGTATGTCAAGTGAACTGACGGTATAAAACATTTGTTTTTCTCGTTTCTACGCAAATTCAAGGAGACATTAATATGCCATAACTTCAAAGGACGCTTTGAATTTTGATCGAAAATAATAGTTTGTGTATTAATACAAATGCGTATGCGGGGGCCAGCTTTATACGTGCAATCGCTATGCGTCATAATTCTTAAAATATCAGTCACTACACGAGACCTAAATTGAGGCTTATACATGCAGTATAATTATGATAATTATATTGTATTCTTCAGGTGGTGTCCAAATCCAGCCATATAAGTTTACTTAGTGATATACTCTAGAAGTATAAACCAACTATATAAACCATATACTTTAAGACACCGAAACGCTTCGCCCTGAAACAGTATGGGCATTACTAACTAAAACAAGACAACGCAGTATACATTCCATCAAAGTGATACTACATAGATTATACTCTTAGAAAAATAAAAAGCAAAAACAAACAATAATGATATATCATAAGCGTCAAAGGTAACGTTACTATGCTTCGTTTCACCTTATGTTGTACCGCAGCGAAGGCTAGAAGCGCGAGCTTATAGCGTTGGCAGCCGCCCTTAAGTCACGAGAGCTAGTGCATCCGAGATGTGCCCCAGAGCAAGGAGCTCGCGCTTGTAGCCTTTCCTGCGGTACATCATAAGGTGAAAGCAGAGTATAGAGGGGGTCAGTTTGGGAACTCGAGAGGCATCCAACGAAGGAAAACGGGCCGCTGCGTTAGCGGGTGAAACAGTGGCGCTGCCGTCGCCGTCAGACCGGTTCTACCCGCGTCGCCTGGTGCTCTCGCATCGCTTGAATGGTCTGCTAAGAACTCCATCAGATCCTCTGCGAATCCTCCGCTCGCGTGCATGGTTTTGCAGGGATTAACTGATGTCGAGATGTAAACACACCTTGTTTAGGCAGCACCGATTTGAGACGGCTGTTGATGGGGTCCTAACAGTTAAAAAGTGTTCACTGGGGCATTCAGCAGACACTTTGAGGAAGTCAACATAGCCCAAAAACATTCTCAATTCTTCGAGGGTTGATAGCCGTGGTTCAGTCGTGCTTTGACTCCTACAGCTTGCCTGTGCCTCTAAGTTTCCACGCATGCTGACAACCAGAAGGAGATACTTTTTTAATGCGACAATCCTCATCACAGAAACTGTACCTTGCTTTTCCACAAGCTTGTAGAAAATCATGTGATCCTCGGGCGTCTCTTGACGTAATATTAGATGCGGAGCATCTCTTGCTCGGGCCTATGTCCCGCAGCCTTGGCGTCGTAGTCCGCACTCGCACTACGCACGCGCAACTCTCCTCCTTCCCTCTCTCCAACAGCTGCGCGTTACTCTCTCCGCTCGCTCTCTCTACCAGCTGCGTGCACTGCGCGTGCGTTCGCTTCTCCTCACACCGCGCGCGCACGCGCAACTCTCCTCCTCTAGTCTCCTCTCCTTCAAGTGTGAAAAAAATAAATAAACGGCGAGCGTTCCAAGTTTCTCTGCCGCGAGCCGCGACGAAGGGGGTGACGCTAGGGCAGTCGGTGGCGCCATCTCTCGGCGTCAGCACGCAACTGACTCTTTCCTCGGAAACAACACGATGCTCCGCATCACCCCATGGTTCCCCTCGGGAAGATGGTGTAATTTTTTATCCCTGGCAACTGTGTTCCTGAAATTCTGGAACAGATGACGGAAACGTCAGTGCGCGTGTCTATTTGGTTGCTGTTATCATCATCTGCTTTGGGTTCGTATGTAATAAATATTGATTGGTATTTATTTCACTTTGGGCAGCTGGGGACGTTCAGGGTGTGCCGGTGTTGCGGAGAGGCTGACTTCGATCAGTGGGGCATTACGTTTGCTGCTCTTCCTGGTTGGATTCAAGAAAAGGAACTTTCCGAGCCTACAACGAGCCACCGATGACACGTGCAAAAACACGAGGAACAACAACGAGCACGAGACATCCCCGAGAATCGATCTTAGGGCGACTTCAGCGCCACCACTCTCGAGCTTTACGAAATGGTGTCACGCCGGAAGCGAGTTTCCAAACTGAGCCCCTCTAGTAACGTTCGTCAAAGGTCAAGTAAAAATGAAGGTCAAGTAAAAATGAGGGTAAGATTTTTTTTTTAATTTTATATCAAGAGCCGCAAATTTGATTGGCTGGCTAAGGTTTGGCCACCATACCTTGAAGACACACTAGGTTGAAATGGTGGAATCTTTTTGCATTCTAGTTTTGTTTTCTTGTTCCTGACATTCTCAAGCCGAAAACTATGAATACGACACTGCATTCTAAGCTTATCTCGAAATTACATTATCCTGATGTGCCGCAAAGACACTTATATAATTCATTTTATGCAGAGAGAGAGAGAGAGAGAGAGAGAGTGCTGCCAACCGGAAAACAGTACCAAGAAAATGCAAAAATAAACGACTCCGTGCTTCTCAAAGTCACGCACGACTGGCACCAAGAGCGCTCTTTGATCCAAGGCGACCACAAAGTAGCGCGACGACTAATAAAAGAAGGCGGCCTCCTCTCATATACCCTTCAACCTTTTAGGGCAGCAACGATGGCAAAAAGTAATATAAAATGTGGCAGAGAGATGAAAGGCTTGTCGGCTCCAGAGATCTCATACCAGACTCATACACGGTTCTTTTCTTTTTCCTCCTTTTTGTGCGTTTTCTTGCTTCGGGTCTTCCCTCAGATTCCCGCTCGCATCTTTTTGTGTCCCACTCTTCCATAGCCGTATTCTTCGTGATCGTCTCGCTGTGTTATCGGAGACCTAGTCCCGAAGGACCTATCGTGTCCCGATATTTTTTTCTTCTGCGTTCGGGAGACGTCGCGCTCGTCTTTCTAGGGAGTTGTCCCGTATCGGGACACGATGGAAAGGAACCTACGAGCACAAGAATAATGTCCGCCGTGCGGAGAGGAAGGAAGGGGAAGTCCCAACAATGGAAACGGCTGGGACAATTCTCGCACGTCCATCACACACATACACACACACACGCGCCCGGGGAGGAAAAGAAAAGCGTCGCCAAGAGACACATCCCGGAGAAATTCGTTTGGGAAGGCCACTGTGTGAACTACGTGGCAGCGTCTACTAGGAACGCAGCTGGAAACGCTTCGATTCGTTTATACGCAAAGCGTACAATCGACATAGAGGAACCCTGAAATGTTTCTGCAGTACGTTCACCGATGTTCATATCATACTATATGTTCGTTTGCTCACAGATCCACGCGTTAACTGCTACGAATCACACCAGAAAATATTGGTTATAGGAAGCAGCAGAGCAAAACAACGACTACACAACCGAAAGAAACGCACACATAAAACACAAAACTATACCTGATAACTATATCCTTGTAAATGATGACAAGGCAGTTCTTGAGCACATTTTGCTCGTTTATTCATACAACTTCATTCCCCCCTCTTCAACCTTCTTTCCCCAACTTCTACGTAAAAAGCCGCTGAAATAAGGGAAAAAAAAGAATGTATACGGGGCCGTTATCTGTTTTAGAGCCTTAAATTGTAATGCCATCAATTCTGCTCTCGAAGGGCTTGAATTAAGCGACTTCATGATATTCTGACGATGAACCGCTCTCATTTCTTTTCAGATCTCTAAGTCGATGTGTTGGGGACAACTCTTCCATGGCAGCCCTGGCATCTACATGTTTCTCATGCGTATACGCGTGGTCGATGTTCAGCCACTCTTCGCAGTACCTTGTCCTGTGATTCCAAAGGTAGCTGCTTTCCAGCTTCGCCAAAACGCTCAGTGACGCTTGAGGTTTCCTTTTCAAGTCTTCATCGATCACGACAGCCTCGGAGCGGGCAAGTCTGCGCTCGATGCCAAAAGGACCACATGTATGAAAAGTGGCTGTCTTGTACCTTCTGGAAAAGCAGGATGTGTAGACATCCTCTTGTCCCAGCTCTTCTTGAGGACCCTCGAGCTGAGCCGGAAAGCAGCGGTAGACCTCGACGTACTGCACAACGGAAATGGCGTTCTATACGTCGCCTTCTTGCGGAACGTCTTCATCCTCGCCTCCAAA